>SOPF01018916.1:0-41101 GCA_012979155.1 Hypericum perforatum
TAAGCTTTGTGCATGAGTTAAATTCCTAACTAATAAGGTGATAAATCTTTAAACACAAGTTGAAAATTTTTGAAGGGGGTCAAATTTTGAAAAATTTATACCAAGTCTAAACCTAGACACACATATATAAACATAGTAAATACAAAAGGAAGACTCCTGAAGGGAACCCTCCCCCACACTTGAATGACACATTGTCCTCAAGGTGTCTAAGATACTAATAAACACGTAATTACAAAAAAAAAACAAATTTGAGATAGTTTTATCTCGATGATCTAATACGTTAAGAAGCAGCAAGGAGATCGAACCCTGTAGAGCTCAAATTGGAACACTTCCACCGGATCACCAAAGATACGAAAAACATATCTTAAAACAACCAAACAACAAAACAAATATGAACAAACTAACATGTATTACAAAAATACAAAACAACAATAAAGGAAATAAAAAAATAAAAACAAAGGAAAAAGGAGCTCCCTGGTTAATTTTTTGTGTGCCTGCTGCTGAGCATTGTGTGCCTTCGTTTTTCGAGCTTGGTTTGTTGTCTTGCCATCGTGAACGTCAAATATGGATAGAGCGTGCTCTGTCTTGCTAAACTTATAAACAAAAGACATTAAATCTAAACAAACACACACAAATAAAATGCAAACAAATTAACACCCTTTAAAATGAAATCTATTCTAATTTTTTTGGCTTCTATTTACGCTGCGTTATTGGAAAGCTTGAAAACCAAACACCCCATTCTGATGGGTCACAGATTCAACTTTGACCTTCGCAAATCACACAACTCACGAATGGCATACCATGATGAACTACCTTTCTGCAACCTTTTCAGCTCTAAGCTTAACGGGGTCACCTCGTAGTAACATGGTACGCTCAATTTGTGAGTAAGTGCTATAAACTTTCCATACCTAGGTCAATACCCAATATAAATTGTTGAGCACACCAATCATATAGGAGTAACTTCTTATTCCTCATCAATCGCAAAAATGCAGACATCTGCCAATCAACAAACTAGTCAATATCACTCGTATTAATCATAGGATTGAGAGATTTCAAAATCTCACCCAAATTTAACCAATCTCAACCAAGAGTGGGAGGTTGTTCAACATTCTGGTAGGGTGTTTTACCTTCACTTTCCATATCCAAGATTAAAGGTTTAGCAAACCTTTTTGGATCTTGAAGTCGAGGTGAAATATTGTGGCGGATAACACTAAACTCTTTCTTAGATACGGCTTCTTCTTTTTCCTCCGAATCTTTAATATTCGCCAAATCTATGGTTGAGCAAGATTTATGCACAAAGAAATTAGCACTAGTAATAGGCTCGTGAGCTTCTTTTCTAGTGCTCTCTTCAAACCCAATCTCTTCTTTCTCTTCTTCATTTTCCTCATTCTTTTCATCCTCTTTTGGAAGTGCGTTAGCATGAATAAACAAGCTTGTCGTGGTTTCCTGGTACCAATCCTCTATTTCAAAATCCCACAAACACCCCTTGTTCTCTATATTATATAAATCTTCTAGGAATGACGTTAGATAGATGTATGATTGTTGAGGAATGTATGAAGGTTTCTCAACTTTCAAGTCCATTTGCTTATCGTCATCCTCCACTTGCACTTCATTATTTTCCCCTAAATGATAGATTAGCTCAAATGGTTTAATGAAGATGGCATCTTTTGTATGTGCGCTAGTGCAAATATCATCTGAGTGAGCTTGCGCTCTCTAAAAAATTTGACTTGGCGTACACAATTTGTCAAACTTATTGAGTATATCATCACCATTTTCAAACATCTTATCCATTCTTGCTTCCATTGAGTTCAATCTATCTTCAAGGGAATCGAACCTTTGAGGTTGTACTTCTTCTTTGCACCATGAGGAATAAGGATTTCCACTCCATATTGGAATACAATTGGTGTCATGTTGTCCCTCATCGTAATGCTCGAAATTCTCATACTCTGAGGGTGCTCCATGGCGGGTAGGGAACCAGTATTCTTCACATTGACTTTTCTCATATCCCTCACATCCACACCACTCACAAGTCCAAAGCTGAGCTTGGGTGAGATCGAGTTTCCTTTGATTTGCTTCCACCAGTTCACGTGTGTCCTCAACTTTGTCATTAAAAAATAATCTTTGAATTCCATTGTACCAATGGTAACCAAAGGAATTCATCCTTTCTTGTTTTAGCCTTTCTTGATTTAGCTTCTCTTGTCTCAATTTTTCTTGTCGCAATGTCCTCTCCAAGTGTGCTACATCCACTTCTCTTTCCAAAGAAAAGTTGGTGGTTGAGTGCATTTAGGGCATGCTACTTAAAAAATATATAACGTTTTTGTCCGAACTCCTATTTAGTCAAGGTTAGCGGCAAATGAAAGAAGACTTCCAATGCTACAACTTTGACTAAGGAAATTTTTCCCAGATTGGATTTTCACTATTTAAATAGTGAAAATACGAGGCTAATCGTATTCTACGTTGTGGCAAGACTCGTCCAAAAATTGTATTTTGCTCGTACAATTTTAAAATACGATATCTTTTTCGTCCGAACTCCTTTTTTTATGAGGTCAGTGGCTTTGGAAAGAAGACTTCCCAAACTACAACTTCACCTTGACTTGTTTTAAAAAATTCGGATTTGAAGACCTCAAGAAAAATAAAATGCGAGCTGGCCAAAATTTTCCGAGCAAGTTTTTCGCAAGAATTGTCAGAAATGACCTTTGTGTGTTCAAAATATGATAACCGTTTCGTCCGATCTCCTATTTAGGCAAACTCACCGGCTATGGAAAGATGACTTCCATGTCCACAAAGTTGTCTTGGCTTGATTTTACAAATTCGGAAGTTTTGATCCTCGGAAAAATAAAATGCCAACCTAAAATTTTTTGGCAAGAATTTTCGTGCAAGTTTTTCGCAAGACTCGTCAGATTTGACCTTTATGACTTGTAAATGCGATAACTTTTTCATCTTAAGTCCAAAATGAGCAAACTCAGCGGCATTGGAAAGAAGACACAAAAACCTTCAACCTCATTGTGGCTTAGTTTTACAAATTCGTAATCTAAGGTGGCCAAAAAATTAAAATCCGCGAGTGGCAGTAGCTGACAAATTTTCTGACGAGTTTGCACGAAAATTTTTAGTTGACAAAAGTTCCTAACTCAAGTTCGTAAGCTAAGCTTTAGCTTCGAAACTCAATCCCTGGCAATGGCGCTAATTGATAATAGTGGTTTTTGGTGTCGTGAAACACTTCCAACCACCGTCACAATATTGTTTTATGAAGTAGGATTGTCGATCCCACGAGGATTAAGCAAACGCCTTACTCGGGTTACTTACTATGTTTTAGGAATTTGATTTGGATTCAATGGTTTGGTAACTTGTCACACAAATATGCATAAAATAACAACATAAGAACAATAACAACACAAATATAAAGATAAGCAAATTAAACAAAAATGATATAATACCAAAGATCACTTAAACAAACAAAATGGTTTGTGGGGTTTTTTAAGTTTGTGTCATGGTCCGAGTGTTTCAAGGAAACTAATGTACACTCTCGCGCTAAATTAGTCTAAGTATTGAACTCGACGTGCCCTCACAATCATCAAGACACAAAATGCTAGCTAAACATCAACTATAAGTATCACCCTTTAGGACAACCAATCACCAAGAAGGAGTCCACATCTTACAAGGCAACATATCAACTAATTAAATTTTTGATCAAGTCTTTCTCCTCTCGAAGATCAAGACTTGATTAATTTCGTAGTTCTAGGTGACCAAATTAGACTAAGCTTTAAGTCTTTTAACTAGAACATGCACCTTATCATTTTCACCAATCTTAAACCATTTGCATGCTTAGGCTTTCAAGGCATCATATCACAACAAACTACTCACACATATTTACAACAAACACAAACAACAACATATATATATTACAAGGTCAAAGCAAGGAAAGCTAGAAGTAAAAGAGTAAGGAAGAGTTACAAAGTCCAAGCCTAAGCTTGGTTTATGCCTTTGGTTTTTCTCCTTTCTTCCTTCTCCTTTTTCTTCTTCTTTTTCTTCTTCATTTGCTCTCGGCCACCACTCTCCTCTCTTGCTCTTTCTTTTTCTTTTTGGTTCGTGGCTTTCTCAAGAGATGGCTGCCTCCCTTTTGCCTTAGCTAATTAATTAACTAGCTACAAACTTAGCTAATGGAAAATAAAGAACTATAACTTAATCTAATATCTTACTAACTAATTTAACTTGGTCTCCAACTTTGCCAATTCTTCCACATAAGTTAAGGTAGTTGTTGGCCAAAATATCCAAGTGTTTGCCACCCATTTTGGTAAGACACATGACTTTCTTGCTCTGTCCACAATGATGGAACCCTCCATGCAAGAATTGGCGCCCTCCACCTTGCCTAGTCATGCATATGGCGCCCTCCATGCTTACTGTTACATTGATATCTTTCTTTCTTTCAATTCGGACCACTTAGACTATGAACTGGAAGATGCCCTTTTAGGAGATTGTAGCTAAGAATGTCTTTTTTTCAAATGCCACTAATGGCGCCTCAATTCGACTTCGTATGAGGAAGTTATGATTTTTGAAGTCGGAAGAGGTCAAGGCTGGTGTAGGCATATGGCGCCCTCCATGACATCTATGGTGCCCTCCATGGCAAGCCACGGATTTTTTTGGTGGATCAAGCCTAATGGAAATAGAAAACTCCATGGGCTTCCCTTTCCTTCATATTGGTTGCCCTCTTTGCATTGGTTTGTCAAAGCCATTTTGCTCGCAACCTCGTTGTCTTGCGCGTGCATTCGTGTTCTTGCTCGTGCACTCATCAAATATTGTCCATAAAGCTCCTATAAAATGAGAAAACATAGTAAAAATACAAAATCACGTGAAAAGAATAAAATGTACAATACTAAGATTTATACAAAGAAAACATAAGAAAACAATTAATTACAAAGCTAAAACTACAGTAAAAAGTACACGAATAATGAGTGTTTTTGACACTCATCAACACCCCTACCTAAAGTAGTAGGAATGACATCATAAAGAATTTTCCAGATAAAGTTCTTAATTTTGGGAATGACAAGGAGCTTCCAAAGGCATTTCCAGATTCGATGATCCATAGCAGCATGGCTAGAACCAACAACCAATTCCATTTGGATAAAATTCTCCTACTTCTTAGCATGGCATATCCCTTTTTGACCGAGTAAGATCCATCCTTAGAGTGATTCCAAATAATCTTATCAGGGCCAAACCACAAAGAAATGCAAATCTTGGAAATAGCCGTAACCTTCAAAGCAGAAAATAACAAAGTTAGGACATCTCGGTTCCACATTCCTGTGTCACTAGAGATCAAGTCAGACACAAGTGAATGAGAGTTAGGATTTTGAGGGATAGAGTTGAGATGCTGGTTAGGGAGACCCACGATCCATGCGTCACCCCAAATATGTTGGTATTTACACCATTACCAATACATGATATAACACCTCCATCAAGGACCTTAGCCTCCACGAGCATACTTCTCCAAAGCCAGGAAGGGTGACTCCCAGCACTAGCCTCTAGGAGAGTCCTATGAGAAAAATAAATGCCTTTCATAAATCGAAAGCAAAGTGAATTAGGACTTGTATATAGCCGCCATGCTTGTTTAGCTAACAAGGTTAAACAACGTAAAGTCCTTAAAACCAAGACCACCCTGAAGTTTAGGTTTGTTAGTTTCTTCCAAGCAACCTAATGGATTTTACGAGAATCTGGGTTGCCCGACCACCAAAACATAACAACCAAACTATTGATCTTTGAATAAAAGGTGGTGGGGAAGAGGAAGCATTGCATAGTATAAGCAGGAATAACACCCAAAACAGATTTAATAAGAATCTCACGACCAGCTAACGAAAGAAGTTTGTGCTTCTAGCTGACAGATTGAATCTGTATAAGGTCCAACATGAAGGCCAACGACTCAGTTCTAGAATGGCCCCAAATGGACATGAGTCCTATATATTTGTCATTGGGGAGCATAATAACCATACCTAGGATTTGCGAAAAGAGTCTTTTATTTGCATCACCCTCCTATTTTGAGAAGTAAATATAGGACTTGGAAAAATTGATCTCCTGGCCTAAGCTATTCGAGAAAAGGGAGAGTAAGTTTTTGAGTTTAGTAACATTTGAAGTATTTTCTTTAGCAAAGATGAGGTATCGTCAGCAAATAGAATCTAGTTAAGAGGCAAAATATTATTGTTAAAAGCAAGGCTTGAATATAAACTATTATGACTGGCTTGATCCATCACATGAACTAGGGTATCCGAAATAAGGAGAAATAGGAAAGGTGATAAGGGATCCCCTTGTCTAATCTCTATAGTAGAATTGAACCAGGGAAGGGGTTGGCTGGAGAATGCTATAGGACATGGAGGACACACAACTCATAATGCAAGAAATCCACTTCACCAGAAAACCAAGCTTACTCATAGTCTTTTTTAAGAAGTCCCAGTTCAGAAGATCATAATTTTTTTTAGATCCAGTTTAATGGTCAAAGATAGATCCTTCTTTTTATATGAAATGCGTAGGAAGTGGAAGAACTCATGAGCAAGCATAATATTATCCTGGATACAATGATTCTAAACAAAAGCACCCTAACATTCTAAGATGATGGACGACATCCAAGGTTTAAGTCTGTTTGCAAGTAATAAGACAACATTGCACAGAGCAATAAGACGAAAACCATGGATGTTGTTTGCATTTCCACTCTTAGGGATAAGAGTGATAAAAGTAAGATTAAGATCAGAAGGGACTGTAGAACTATTAAACATATCCCGCATTAAACGACAAATGTCCGAAGAGACCAAGTTTCAGAATTTTTAATAAAAAAGGCCCAAAAAGCCATCAGGACCAGGAGCCTTTCTACCTCCCATACCAAAAGCATCAATCTTGATCTCCTCATCTCAGATCACAAGGAGAAGAGAATCGGACATACTGTCAATGACCAAATATGGGGTATAGTCAATGAACTGAGAGGGGTCTGCGCAGGCTGGGGTAGTATAAAGAGCATGAAAATGATTAGAAGTTAGGGAGCTAAGTTCTTTATAATTATTCACCCATAAGCCCCTCTCATCTTTTAGATAAACAATTAGATTTTTCTTAAGTCTCATCATCACAGTCATGCGGAAAAAAGAAGTATTATGATTGCCCCACTTGAGCTAATTGACATAAGAACGTTGAGCCCAATAAATTTCCTCTTTTTCAAGAAGAGAGTCTAAATATTTTTTGAGAGTGATCTCAAGTGATTTGCAATACAAAGCATGGTTCTCACACTGGACAACCTTAAGATGTTTAAGGGTTTGGAAAATATTTTTCTATTGGTTGTAGTTGCGATTTTTTACACTAAGAACAAAGGTTTCTTGTGCAATAGGTAATGTTTTTTTAGAAGACAGAATTGGGAGTGCCTAAAGTCGAGTAGTTCCAAGAAAGGTCAACTGTCTTAGAGCACCCTTCCTCCTACAGCCAAAATTCCTTGAAACAAAAAATCAGACTAGCTGGGCGCTTGCAAGCTGTATGAATGATGATAGGACAATGATCAGACCTGTCAATAATGTCGTTCAAAATAATAGCCTTAGGAAATAGGTCAAACTAGCCCGTATTAGCAAGGGCTCTATCAAGGCATTGAAGGATATTAGCCGAACCATGTTGGAGGTTAGACTAGGTATACATGTTACGTTTGAAACCAAGGTCAAGCAAGACTCCATCATTAATGAAGGTATTAGGAGGGCAAGACAGCCAGGTTCCGGGGGGTTGCCTCCTTTTTTTTCCCCAGTCGAGGAAATAAGGTAAAAATCCCCCATATAGAGCTAGGGATCATTGCAAGAACTTCTAGGAAGTGGATTATTACACTCGATTTTTTTTCAAGGAGGAAGCAAGTTCACCATAAACAAAATAGCAAACCAGAACTTATTGGTATTAGGGTCCTTACAGCGTGCATCATTATAGTTCTTTGAGTAATTTAAGATATCAATGTTCAAACTATTATTACACTAGAGTGACAGGCTGCCCGATCTACCAACAGGATCGATATGAAAACCCAAAGAAAAGTGACAATTTCTACGTAACCTATCAACCTTACAAGCCAACTATTTAGTTTCAATGAGAAAAACCAGGGAGTTGGAGCGAGATTTGATAAGACTCTTTAGAAGGTGAACTGTTAAGGACTGGCCTAAACCTCAACAGTTCCAAACAACATTATTCATTGGTGATTAGGTGATAGCTCAGCTATCACCCAAGACTGGGATAGGGGAGTAATATCGGAAGTTGTCTCCAACGGGAGCACATCAATCATAGGTAATACTAGACCATCTAAAATAATTAAGTAAATAGGTAAGTGAGAAAGCTAGGGAAAGTAGATACCTGGATCAGCCTTTAGAATAGCTGAATCCAGGTCAACAATATCAGCTTCAATATGTGGGATTTTAGGTGTAGAAGCCTAGTCAATGAGCTCTTGTTGTCCCTACCCTCAGCTAGCCTTCTTAAATTGCTTGATCACACACCCTTTTGGAGGATTGAAGGAGCCCACATAGAATTGTGGTAGTCCTTTGATAGCACTTGTGAAGACTCTGTTCAACATCAGACCTGACATATGATTCAGATTTTCCGGGATGGGACCAAAGTTGTTCATCAAGAGGAAGGAGGACCACGATTGACAGGACTTGGAATACTTAGCCTTGGGTCAGAAAAGTTCATGACCCATTCTTTTCATAGTTCCCACAGGTTTGGAGACAGGAACCATGCCCCATGGGCTTGATATATATTCTTTTCACATAGGCAGGGGATAGCTTTTGAGCTGGCTTAGAAGAAGATACGAAAGGCCCTTTTCTTAAAAATTCCCCCTCCAGAACACCCAAGGGTCCAGAAGATGTAAGATGCCCCACAGCACCCACGAGGCCTACATCCTTGTCAAAGTCTAAAAGTGGGCCTTTTAATTTATCACAGAAGCCTACCAAATTTCTTGAATGAGAGTTTACAGAAAGTGGGCCCAAAAGGTCTTCCCCAACCTGTAATCCCATTGGGACCCCCTACTACAAGACACATACCGCCAGATATAAAGGGACTTGTACCCAAACTAGAAAAACTTAAGAGTTGAGGTTCCACAGGGCTAGGTGAGGTACTCATTTGCAGGATCCATCTACTCGACGGAGTACAGTTCTCAGAAGAAGCCTCAAAACTAGAGGAGGTGAGTTTAATGTTCGCCCCAAGTTTATTGTCTGCGACCAGATCAAGCATTTGATTATGCAAATGTTTTGGGGCAATTGAAATTAAGCTAGCAATCACATATGAGAAGTTTACCAACTACTCATCCTTCTCAGATGTGACCTCTATAGGTACTTGTGAACAGTGAGTCTTTGGGACTGGCTGGGGGAGTATATGATTTTTTATTCCCAATCTGACCCCCAAAATTTGCTCTGGGTATGCCCTAAAATATATACCCTCCCTCTCACTTTTCTTAACACGTGTGGTTTACAGATCTTTTGGTTATGTATATGTTGGGGGTGGGGGTTTCTATTTTTGTCATGGGTATCAAATTTCGAGGGCGATTTAGGGGAAAATTCATCTAATTTTATGGTTTTTCATTCAGGTGGCGAAGTAGATGATTAATTATGGGAAGGCGAGGGTCTATGTGCTATTATTGCTCTCTATTAGTAATTTGACACAGTGTTAGTTTTTCGTATCAGTAATTCTCTGGGTTGAATAGTGCTCTCTACAAATTAGGTGCCAATTTGGCACGTTGAGTCATTTTAATTCGCATTTTTGTTGGAATTTTGTGTTTGAATTTACTGGGTAGGTATATTAGGTTTTGTTACGACCTTGTTGTTAGTAATATAGAGAATTGTAAGGAAATAATGAGAGAATTAAGTAAGAAAATAGATTGGAGGAGAGATGAAGAAGAGAAAGAGATTGTAAGAGGAGGAGGAAGAAGAGTTAGAAGAGAAATTATGAGATAAAGAAGTAGGAAACTAGAGAGAGAAGTGGATATACAAACTGATCATGTCTTGGTCAGTGTCTTTTCATGAGAAGTTTTTGTCACTTTTTTACCTGTGATCAACCATGACAATGTCTTGATTGGAATTGTTACGCTCCCTGGATTGGAATCAAGTCATTGTTGTTTTATAAGCTGCATTTCTTAGATGTTACTATTGTTTGATCTTTTGTAGGACACAATATAGTTGAAGTGCATTTAATTGCCCTTTTAGTCGCCTTGATATGTTATTACTTAGCTTTAGCTGATATCCTTCTTCGAATTATAGTTAACAATGAAAAGGAAGATGTTGTGGAAAGAGAGTTGATTCCACCTGCAAAAAAGAGAAGAGAACTTGCAAGACGAGAAGTGATGTACGAGTTGATGGATGAACAAATTTGTCATAAAAAATTGTGCATGTCCCCGAATGCATTTAAGACCCTTTGTAAATTGCTGAGAGGAACTAGTCTCATAAGAGATAACCAATATAGTTATGTTGAAGAGCAAGTTTCAAAATGTCTCCATGTTTTAGCACATAGTACTAGACGTTCATTATCTTCACTATTGTAACGGCGATCTAGTGAGACAATTAATTTTCACTTCCATCAAGTCTTAAGAGCTATTGAGTACCTTATGGTTGATCCAAGACACAAGGATACATTTTTTGAAATATCGAAAGATATGCATGCGAGATGGTTATTAGGAAAAATGCGGGGCTAAACATTTTCCAAGTGGTCTAAAGGAGCGTTGTCCGATCTCATTTTTCAAGCTGGATGAACTTTGTCTTATCAAATGTTTTATCAGATTTTGTTTATCATATTTTGTTTCAAAATGAATTTGTATTGTTGGATATGTGTGGTACTTGGCTTGGAAGAAATGAGCAGCTTGATATCAGTCTAGATTTGGTTATTTCTTCCATATTCTACAATTCAGTACCATTAGGTATTTTGTTGGAGAATATACTTGGTATTAAAGATTTCAGCATTTCAGTTGTCTTGTTATTGTTGCTATGCTATCTCCTTTCATCTTTACTTGTTTGCTCAATGTTTCTCTGGTACTGGTATTTGGTTCTTTATAACATTTAAAGGTATTATTGTAATAAAGTTAAATCAATTATTAAGTTAAAATTTTAGTTCCAAATAAGAAAAGAGAAAAATAATTTTTTTTCCATTTCTATTCTGTTAAGTTAAAAGAGTTCTTTTTCTATGAGATTTGATTCCAAAGAGGTTATAATGTCCTGGAAATAAAACTCTCCATCAGCCGAGACCAAAAACACCAATATAAGAAACCCAGCCTGTCATTAAATAAAAACATACCGGTTAGCCCGAATGAGTTATAACAGACGATAAAGTCCACTTGAAGTGAAGTTACAAGGAAAAATTGGATGATTAGGGAGGATTCAATCTCGAGTTTACACAAGGAACAGAGAGAGCCTCCTGAGTTTGGATAGAGCTAATTCTGAGCAAGTTGTCCCAGGTTTTTAGTTTCCCTTGCAAAGCCAGTCCAAAGAAAATGACCCACCTTTGGAGGAATGAGTTTAGACCAATTACTCTGCATTACCGGGGAGGGGAAATAGAGAACCCCATGAATTGTAAATCATAAAGTTTGTGGTTAGAATCCATTGCTGAGGTCAGGGGGCGGCGCCAGATCACTTTGTTCGGATTAGGTGAGGAGATTCGAAAGCTAGAAAGAATATGATTAAGCTGAGAATAATTATCCTGATCCCAGACAAATAGGTTCCTTTCTCCAATTAGGAGACCAAATATCACGAACACAACATCTTTATCTTCAACTATAGAGTTTTCACAAAAAAAAAAACTTCAACTATAGAGAACAACCATCGAAATGGGGAACAAAAGGGGCAGCAGTAACCCCAGAATCATGCTACAAGCTCGTAGAAGAGCCATTTTTAACCAAATTACAGACATTATCCTTGAAGATTGAGGCAGAGTAGATACTAGAGGCTACAAGTTTCCATTTATTAGCCCAAATTCTGCCACAACGTGTATTCCGAGGGAGATGGAGAAGAGTGGGGTTAATTGACCCTACTTGATTTTTTATTTATTTGATAATTTAATATATATTTTAGTGTATGTACTCATTAAAATAAAAAAATTGATCCCATTAAAATATTAATCAACTTATACATTAAATTTAAATATTAAAATAATTAAATATTTTATGTGTTGCTCCCGCTGCAAAAAAATTCTGTCTCCGTCCCTGCATGTGTTGCTAGGGATCCAAGAGAGAGGAGCACTGTGAATCCCACGAATTATAGTTGCCCATAAGGCATTTGGTTCAGTAAGAAATCTTCATATCCATTTTAGCAATAAGGTCTCATTATGGAGATCAAGTCTCGGCAACCCAAAACCACCACTCTTTGTTGGGTGGCACACGTTACTCCAGAGTATGAAAGATAGACAATGCTTACATACGACATCAGTAGGGATCGGAAAGAGAGACATGAAGTAGGCTGGGATACAATAAAGAACCAAATGGATTATCGTCACCCTTCGACCCATAGACAAAAATGAACTTACTTTTGACGGTAGCACTGACAGAAAGCCCCAGATAGTTGAAAGACAACTTAGACAGTTTACATCCCCATTCTGCAACCACCGAGTCGAGCCAATTCTCCTCCAAGTAGATGTTGATAGTGGAACATTTGTTAAAGTTGAGAGAGAGGCCGCCCGAAACTAGAGAGAAGGAGAATAGGTTTCTTTTAACGTTTTGATCTCCTTATAAGTCATAGGGTACGGTTCAATCCAAGAATTGGCCAACCAAGAATAATGTCGACACCTTCACCCCTGAAAGCACACCATCCAGAATTTGCCTACCCTGAAATAAAAGCAGATTGCTCCTCCCTCACAATCTGACCCATCTCACTCCGGAGACGAGAGGCAAGAATTTTAGATATGATTTTTAAAGACTACTAATAAGGGACATGGGACGATAATGTTTCAACCTTACTGCACTTCGGGCCTGGAGCTTTATCCACCTTAAAGGCCCATATCACCTTTTTCCATTTTATCATAAGATGGCAAGTTGTCTAATTGATTGAAAATGTAAGGACCAATCATCGGAAGTGACCGTGATTAAGAGAGGGCCGATCCTTGCAAGATTAAGAGAATAATTCCTTGAAGTGAGAACACGCAACAGCCTTCACCTCATTAGGTAAAGTGATGAAACCCATTCTTGGATTCAAACCCACCAATCTGGTTAGTTCTGAACTTTGTCACTGCCTGGAAAGATTTTGTAAATACTCTAAAAAACACATTGTCTTTTGAAGGTTGAAACTCAAACTTGAAATTAAATTTATTTAGGTACTCTGTGGTGTCCGTACATATTATGAAGGGAAACACTTAGTCTATTTTTTCGATCGGAGCTGGGTTAATTTTTTGGAGTAGAAAGTTGTCATGAAGGGGAGGTGTGATTACAAAGTGGAGCATAATTTTTCATGTTTAGCAAAACGTATTCAAACGTATTCGAATTGATGAGTTTTAGTTAAGGTCGATTTGATTTGCAGATTCTCGACCCAAAGCTCAGAAAGAGGACCCAATCGAAGCACCCGGCATTAATTCATGAAGAGCAGTCTGTGGAATGCCCTCTCGACCAGCCAATTGAAAAGGGTACAACTCTTCCCTCATCTCACAATCCAGCTGATCTTACCTCAATATCTGAAGACATCACTGATCAGATATAGGCTTCTCACGAGCCCACCAATTCTGATCAGAATGTCAAAAGATTAGCTCGGATTAGGGTATCTAATAGTCAATTGCGTGATTTTAAAACCTTCCAAAGATGCTATCCTATTGAAAAGTATGTGGCTTATGACCACCTGGGTAAAAGACATTGTGCCTTCTTAAGCAATCTGGATATTAATACTAAACCCAGTAGTTTTTTTATGCAATTAAACATGATGAGTGGAAAAATGCCATAGCCGATGAATTGGAAGCTTTAAAATGAAACAATACTTGGACTATTTGTGATCTTCCCCCAATAAAAAACCAATTGATTGCAAATGGGGTTTTAAGGTTAAACCTAATAGTGATGGTACAATTGAGAAGTACAAAGTAAGGCTCGTAGCAAAAGGTTTCACCCAAACTCCCGGAGTTGATTATGGTGAAACCTTCCCTCTGATAGCCAAAATGAATATTGTCCGCATTCTTCTTTCTGTGGCAATTAACTTAGGTTGGCGACTCGAACACATGGATGTGAAGAACGCCTTCTTATAAAGCAACTTAAAAGAAGAAATTTACTTGAATCTACCACTTGGTCATCTTTAAGAAGGATCCGACAAGGTTTGTAAGCTTCACAAAGCTATTTACGGGTTGAAACAATCGCCACGAGCTTGGTATAACAAGCTTAGCAGTGAATTGGTGAACCTCAGCTTCAAAAAATGCAACACCGATAGCTCCCTTTTCATCCGCGACACATCTGAAGGTAAAATCATACTCTTGATTTATTTTGATGACATATTAATCATAGGTAGCAATGATTCACTTATTTAGCAACTTAAAATTGAATTGCATTCTTGATTTGATATTAAAGATTAAGGACAAATGAAGTACTTTTTAGGAGTTGAATTAGCTTATTCTTCCAAAGATTTTTTTAATCAACGGAAGTATGTCCTTGATCTCCTCCACGAGGTTGGTAAACTCGGGTCACGATCCTATCGTACTCCTCTCGAGCTCAATCTCAAAGTTTCAAATCTTGAAGGTGAGACCTATCCTGGCATCCATCGCTTTCAAAAGATTGTTGGTAAGCTTATTTATCTTACGATTACATACCCTGATATCACTTACACTGTTAGTTTCATTAGCCAGTGATGCACTCCCCACGAATTCAGCATGTAGAGATCATGGAACGTGTCCTAAAGTACTTGAAAGGATGCCCTGGACGTAAAATCTCAATGACACAATTGGGACATCTCAACATTACATCATAGGTCTATTCCGATTACGTCGGGTGTGAAAATGGATGCCGCTCCATATCGGGTTACTGCCTATTTGTGGGAAACAACTCATTTGTCTGGCATTCTAAAAAATAGAACATTGTGTCTCGATCCAGTAACGAGGCTAAGTATCAAGCTATGGTAGCCACCTTGACCAAAATCATTTGGGTAAAAAACTTACTCACTCAGCTTAATTTCCATGTGTAGGTTCCAATCTTACTCTATTGCGACAATAATATTGTGATCTATATCACTTCCGACCCCGTCGTCTTTCACGAACGCACAAAGTATATCGAGATTAACTGCCACTACATGCGAGATCGAGTTCAAGACGGCACGATTGTGACTCCCTACATCGAAAGTGTCGCACAACTGCAGACCTATTCACTAAAGCCATGGGAGCCTCACTGTTTGAATCGCATATCTCCAAGTTGGGGATGTGTAATATCTAAACCCCCAACTTGAGGGGGAGTGTTGAAGATTAAGATATCAATTACTTAATCCAGTAATAATCTAGCACAATCCAAGCCAAATCGATTCAATTAAAGACCGGATCTACTGCGATTGGCAAGTGCATCAAACAAGAGATCTCTTATTCTCCCACCTTCCTAATTAGATTGAGACTCCACAACTGCAATGCGGACTATATTAACTCCAACATCTCTTTCCTCAATTGAAGATTCTCCTTTCCAATTCAGCTGCAATTACAGCTGCGATTATTCTCTCAATTGGGAACTTCCTTATTCAATTAACCTTGTAATTAGTTGATTAGCTTTACATATAAACTGTGTAATCTCTCAATTATCAATATAATTGTCTTGTTCCTTTTTCCACATATCCACTATAAGCCACTATCATTACGGGTTTTAAGAGGTTGTGCTCCAAAAAGAGAGAAAGAAAGAGAGAGAGAGAGAGAGAGAGAGAGAGAGAGAAGGTCAACTATCTGCCAAAGAGGCAGGAAAGCCCTCATGCCTGGAATAGAGGTGTCCTACTGTCAAGCCTACACTGTGCATAGCGTTCCATTTGGCCAACCATCACTTCTCAAAGAGAAGGAGCAGTCTCGATCATCGCTTGTCATAAAAAAAAGGGAGAGAAAGATGATAGAAGTAAGGGAGAGAGAAATAAATCTCCCTGCTATCATCGTGCCTTTGCTCCTTGGTGTTTTTGGTTGTTGGAGAAGAAATCTAGATTTTAGTCGACCAAAAATTAAAAGTCAAAGAATTGGTTTTTTATGGTTTTTTATTACAATTTTGGAGTATGGAAGTATGCATATTGGGTAGGTTTCGACGGTTTTGGTGATTATTTGTGCGAGTTAAAATTAAGAAGAATTTGACCGAAAGAATGTCATATTGAGATCCTAGTGAAAAAGATTAGTGAGAGGGGAGTCTTCAAGTAAGAAGTTACACAATGAGGAATGATGAACTAACAACTACAAGAGTGGTAACAATAAGAGCCTCTAGTGTTGCCTTAATTAATTCTCCTATTTTGTGATTCTAGAAACTTAATTCTTATTCGTGTGAAGATTTGAGAAGGTTTGGACCTAGTACTCATTAATGAGGCACAAATACAATGCAGATTGGCACGATTTTGATGCAAGTATTAATTTTCTCACATGTTTTTCATGTTACTACCAGGTTCGTCACAAAGATGAAGGAGTGAGGTACAATAAATCCAAGGTTGTTGTTCAACAAGGTCATCATGAGAAGGTAATGTAAGGCCAAAGTAAGGCACTCACAAGAAGGTGATGTAAAGTTTAGAAGTTGATGACATGTTCTCCAATTTTGATCACAGTTCGGTGAGAAAGTATGACATTGAAGAGTTGGGTACAACTCTTGTGCATGCAATTTTTTCTCTTGATAGATTAATGACATCATAAAGGTGGAGAGAATCTGTGGACGTGGAGGAATGAAGATCAGTTGAGAAAGTATGGGGCCAAAGAGTTGGGTAAGCTTGGGCGCATATAATTATCTCCTGATGTATTGGATGATTGAGTAAATATCCATGATAATTAAAACTTCTCTAAGATTTTAGGTGAAATTTTCAGATTGAGGTAGACGATGAAGTTATGTTTAAGATAGAACATGAAATTTAACAAAAGAGGCACGCAATAAAGATGATAGTATATAGAAGAATAGGTAGAACTCGAGATGACGATGTGTTTGGATTTGATTCAAGGTATAAATTATTGGTTAATGCCTCAAATCTTATTTAGGAATTGTTTATTGTCTTACGAAGTTGATCGTCTCATATAAACATCCTGGAGTATCGTTATTACAATGTAAAATCCTGACTTCCTTGACATTGTTGAATGATATCTTTCCAAATCGTAAATATCGTTCTCACAATGTAAAATCTAGAGAACCAGCAAAATCTTAAAATCAATTGAGAAAGAAGTTAATACTAACAAATAGGAAGTTTAACTTTTACTATTTTGCGATTAATTTTTTTTTCAATGTACTTGTTCAAAAAATTGATAAAGAAATTATTTTAGTTTACCAAAAAATTAAATGTTTGAAAATACAGTATATTATATATTTGTTAGAAAAGTCTTATAAACCACTAAAATTCTGCAAAACGTAAATATAAATTCGTCCAATAACAAAAAATTTTGGAGACTGTCTCCTTGTCTCCATTTACTATGTTCATATGACTAGCGAAACATTTTGGTCAAATGTCCTAGAAGTTGGTGGAACATGCAACCAGCTATGTGGCTACGGTTCAAGGTCAATTATATAATTTCAATGCAAAAAAATTCCAAATGTCGTGGTACACGTGAAGTTTGGCCTAGCCTTTCCAAGAAGTGTCGTCCATGGGGCTCGGTGACAGAAATTGGTGATTTTTTTACGGAATAAACAAATTATTGGAGCTTATATTTTGCGAAAAATATTTTCTTGAGAAGAATAGGCTAATTATTTTATGGGTGTAGTTTGCAAAACATAGATTGATTGTCCACATGGATGAAAATACCATCGTCTCTCCTAAATTTAATAAAGTTGGAAAGACCCAGGACTATTCTCATCACTCGAGACCCACTGGTACGCTCTTCTATTAATACAAAATACAGGGACCATAACGTATTTTTTTTATAATACTCGAAAGTATCTGCCATCAAGGTTGTCGACTAAAGTTAATTACGTTCGGGCATACCAGAGCTTCGGCATATTATAACGGTGATATTTAACTGGACTTTGCATAGTTCAATTTAATAAAACTAATTCGGTTCACGCCATTATCTGATTTTTAATCTCTGGCCCGTTATATCCGTCTTTGTCTGATGGAACCCGTAAGCCCAAAAGGCTCGATGGAGTCAAAATGTTGTGGCCCATCAGGCCCCTCGATAACCTTACAGACCTTGGATCGGCTCATTTAGCCTTAGGCTGTTGATATATAGGACCGAAGAATTTTTAGGGTAACAGGACATTAAATATGTATCCAACTTTATAGTAGATGCAATTAAAAAAATCAAATTAAGTTGGTACTAGAATGTTGCAAAAGTGTCTTGAAATAGAAGGCTTTTCTCAATATGCTCCCAACCAATGCGCAATTTGGTGAAAGATGGCTGCTGACATTGGTTAATTCAAGAAAATTAAACTTATTTTACTTTAAATAGGCAATAAGAGTAATTTACGTAATATAACGATTAACGAATTTGCGTTGAAGTATGTCATTTGTTAATTTCAACTTTTTAGGGAACCAGCAATATTTTAATAAACAGAATCCCCAAAGATTATATATATTCCAACCTAAACACACACTCTTTCTCCAATCTCAAAACCCTCAAAACGAAACCCTAAAACACTCTAGAATCCCAAAATCAGCCAAAGAGAATAAAACCAATGGCGTCGAGGAGGAGGAAGCAACCCGAAGCCATCGCGTTGCTCTCTATGTACAACGATGATGATGAAGAAGAGGAAGACCTCAACGAAGGCTCGCCCGAGGCGACCGACCGAATGGAGTTGGACTCCGCCAACGATGAAGTCGCGGAGGATGTTCGAAGAGGTAACTCTGATGCTTCCAAACATAGGACATCCGTACAGGTTTTATCGGAACTTTCGGAAGCTGTTGTCATAAATAGGGCTGTTGAAGAACCGGAAAATATTGATCCACTTGATAGCTTCCTCCTTCCGAAACCGAAAGAGAAGTGCCCAGAAGAGCTGCAGAAGATCACATTGGTTCGAAACGACAAGGAGTTTCGAAATCCGGAGTGGATGCTCACGTATCAAGATATCGATCACATTGGTTCTTGCTTCAGCAGACATGTCTTTGACCCTCATGGTTATGACAAAAACGACTGCTTTGATGAAATAGAGCTTGGTATGAGACGTAAAAGAGAGCAGTAATTGAAGAAGAAGAGCAAGAAGTGTGTGCAGAAAAAATTATGAAAAATTGTACTCTTCTATTCTCTATAAATTTAGATTCAGTTTTAATTTATTAATTCTTATATGAAAGTTTGTGTAAATAATAGTAGTTGAGAAAAAAATGAATTGTTTACTTGGTGAAAATATTTTAGTTTGGTTAGATTGTATGTGGATAGGAGAAAACTTAATTATTTATAGGAACCAGAGACTACGATTGAACGACGTAGATACAAGTGCTAAGGTGAAAGCTCAGGCTAAGAAAGCCCAAACTCGAACTTGGACTTGAAATGCTAGGGACGAGGGAGGTTCTAAGTCAGAAAGTCCACGGCTTGAGCCAATTATGAGCATGGAATTAACTATATAATTGTGCATGTTTTGATAGTGTTTGGTCGTGTTTTAGTTAATTTGCGATACTGGATTGAGTTCTTAATATGCTATTTGTGCTTGAGCTATGAAAAGAAGATCAATGGAGTTTTTTATGTACTTTTGCAGGTGTGGAGTGTGGTTTGGGAGCATAGAAAGGTTCAATGAGATAATGAGGAGGACGGAGGAGTGTTCCGGCCGAACTAGCTGCTGGCGCTTCCCCTTTAGAATCACTAAAATGGAAAAACAGAATCTCAGATCTAGTGGGCTCTAGCTTCTCAGTGGTCATTGGTAGGTAGCTTAGAGTGTACCAGTCCCTCGTACTCAGCAGTAGCTTAGACATCCTCCTGATAGTAGTTTTTGGTGATTCTTGGAATTCAATCAAAGGATAAATTCTAGTTAATTTGCTTGGGTTTGAAGGCCTTATCATTATGACTAAGTTTTATCTATCTCTCTCTTATTGATTGTTGTTATGTCTTTCATTATTCCTTTGTGCTTATTGAATTGAGTAGCAAGTAGTTTTCTTGTGAGTGTGATGTCTGTATTATGTGATTGATTACTTTTGCTTAGTTATGGTTCAAATAACTTGTGTAGTAGCTATTAATTGATGTTCTTAATGCTTACTTTAGCTTGATAACCTAGGTTATGATTATAATTGACAAGAGTGGACCGAGAAGTACTCAAATTAATAGAAAAATTAATTAGCATATCCTTAGGTATTAACGAGACATCTAGAAATTGTAAGAATAACCCACTAGGAGGAATCATCATAATTTAGATTAGTTTACTTCTAAGTCTAGTTAATGAGCGATAGCATTAATTTGTAACTTAGGTCTTTGCTATCTTTCTTTTATCAACCTAATGAGCAAAAGCGTTAGGTAGATAAATTTAAAAACTCCAAGTACTATTTTGAACTATATAAGGACCATTATCTTGATATAAGTAGTTAATCCATAAGAGTATCATGCTCATTTTATCCTTATTGATTTACAAATTATTTATTATATTTTTTTCCTTTGTTTATTTCATTGCAAGAACAACTTTTTCATAAAAATAATTGTTACTCTTGCTACGTACAATTAATTATTTAAACTATATCTTCCAATCCTTTTTTATGAACTTTACGTACTCACTATATTATTTGATTGTGTTAGATTGTTCATCAATTTATCATACATCAAATTTGAAGCAGTTAATTTTTAATTTTGTGTACTATATTTTGCAAGTACCTCTAGTGCATGCCGAAAATCCGTAGTAAAGAATACGACTTTGATCTAGATATCATTTTTAAAGTTGCCATCGGAGCATCAAACAGGCACTTAAGCGAGACAAGAGAAATCAAGCCACATCAATGAAGATGAATTAACAAGGCAGGGGACAGAACATTCTAGTGAAGGCTACCACCCATAACTAAGGTATCTATTGAAATCATTTATTCGACATGGTATGAAAATAAAAATGGTGATGAGGTGGGGTTTTTTTCTGTTTGGTACTACTATTCATAACAAATTACCAAACTGGTGCCCGATGCACAAAATTCTAATTTTTGTGTTTGGCATATTTTTTTTCATCTCTCGAACCAATAGATGGGTTAGTAAACCGTCTACACCAATAGATGGATTCCTAGTCTGTCAAAATATAGATGGGTCTCTAACCCGTCTATTGGTTGGGGCTAGACCTGACCATTTGTCGAATTAGGTCGAACTCGAATCGAATTGGTTCGAATTCAAATTTATAAAATCTTAAACCGTATTCGATTTGTCTAAAGACGAATCGAATTTGAATTATTAATTATCAAATTATGGTCGAATTATAGTCGAATTCGATCGAATTCAAATTAGTTTGAATAAGCATTGACATTTTTTTGGAAAATAAATAAACTAAAGTCTAGATTTACATTTAATGTACAAAATTAAGTTGACTATGACTCAAAGTTTAGAGTGTAAGGTTTTAAGGTTTATGGTCTATGATTTGAAAAAGGTTTGATATTTTAGGTTGTAAGGTTTAGAATTTGTGGTTTTAAGATTTTATGTTTGGGATTGTAAGGTTTAAACTTTGGGATTTAAGGTTTATGGTTTAAGGAGTATAATGTTAAAGGTCTGTAGGGTTTGAGATTTGGGATTTAAAGGTTAAAGGTTTATGATTTTAGAATTTAGGGTTTGAGGTTTTAGGGTTTAGGGTTTAGGGGTTTAGGATTTAGGGTTGTAGGGTTGTAAGGTTTACGGTTTTAGGGTTTATGGTTTAGGGTTTAAGGAATATAAGGTTTAAGGGTTCTAGTCTTCTAGGTCTTGAGATTTGGGATTCAAAAGTTTATGGTTTATGGTTTTAGAATTTAGGGTTTGAAGTTTTAAGTATTTAGGGTTTGAAATTTTAAGGTTTGAAGTTTTAGAGTTTAGAATTTATGATTAGAAACTTTATAATTTAAGGTTTTAAATTTAGGATTTTATATAGTTAAAATTATATGATAAATATGACTAATATATATAATTAGTAAATTTTAGAAAAATTTTATTTATCTTAAATTTTTAATTAGATAAGTAGAGAATTTAGATTGAAGTGTGTAAACATTAAAGAATAAAAAATAATATTTATAGGATTTGAAATATCTTTTAAATTATTAAAAAATGAAAATTAACCCTAGAAAACAAAAAAAAATCCACCTACCCCAAATTTTTTAATTCCAACCTTCCCTCTCCACCTTTTTCCACAAAACTCTCTCCCCCCTTTTCCCTCCATTTGTTTTAGGCCTTCTTTTCCTTTTCCCTCCATTTTTTTAATTTCACCCTCCTCTCCCCCCTCTTTTTCCCATGCAACCTCTCCCTCCATTTTTTAAATTTTCCTTTCTCTTCCATTTTCTGAATTTTGTAATATATATATATACACGAATTTAATACGAATTCAACTCGAATCAAATTCGAATTAAATTCTTCGGTTTGACGAATTATAAAAATCATAAACCGTATTCAATTCGTCTCATAACGAATTTGAATCGAATTTTTGACGAATCGAATTGGTAACGAATCGAATCGAATTTTTGACGAATCGAATTATGTCGAACTGCGAATTGAATTCTAACAATGGTCGGGTCTAGTTGGAGCCCTTTTTTATCATCTAATGAACCAATAGACGGGTTTTGTACCCGTCTATTGGTTATCCCGACATAGCGGGTCCAGCAATCTGAATCAACCACCGTGAAGATTGGTCGGAGATTTCTTATCAACCAATAGATGGAAAAATTACCCATCTATCGGTTATCCGACATTGCAATTGCAGTTAACGGTGTAGATGGTGTGCGGAGATTTCCTGATCAACCAATAGACGGGATTTTAACCCGTCTATTAGTCAAGTTGATGGCTATAAATACAATGCCTCTCAGCCAAATGTAAATACCAACAAACCCAAAAAATACAAAAAATTTTGATTTTTGAAGGCGAAGATCACTACAGGAGTGAGGGAGTCAAAGTTTTGAGCGAAGGTAAAATTATGTTCATTTTGTTATGTTTAGCAATGGTTAATTAGTTGTAATCGTTATTATTAATTTCTTAAGAATTATTGGTTTTATGGATTATGGTAATGACAATTTTGAATTATACGCTGGTTTTGACCGTTGATTTTATGGATAACGCTTTGTATACGTGGAATGTTGTTATATTAGTAATGAGTGGAGGATTAGTTGTTTGATTATGTGGATTAGAATTTGTATGTTAATTTGAACATATGATTTTGTTGAGTAGGAATGGTATAAATGTTCATTGAATGGATTATGATTTTGACGCTAGTTATGACCTTTGATTTTATGTATTACGATTTGTATGCGTTGATTATTGTTATGTTAGTGATAATTACTAGGTAATGTTATCGGAGTCGTTGAACCGATGCTTGAACTAGGTTGAAGTTTTATTTGAACACTTTTTTTGTTGAATTTTTTGATATAGATCTATATAAGAATGTCTTGGTGAATTGTAAGAATTGTAGTTAAATATGATGGAGAAATTAAGAAAAATAGGCACACTGATTTTGAGTACGAGGGCGGATGTGAAGTGAGGTTGAAGTTTCATGAAGATGTGTTGACGTACAAGTTGTTACATCAAAGAATGGTTCAAAAAGTCTCATTTGATGATAACGAAGAAATAAAGTCTTTGATATTTAGATGTCCCGTAGCTTCAGGAAAGTTTCGATAGGTTACTATTGCAGAAGAGGAAGATGTAGCGAATATGTTATGGTACATGTTAGGCATTTACGGGGTAGAAACTAGGGAAATTTTTCTAGAGCTAATTGTGGAGAAGAGCATATATGAAGCGTGGAGCCAAATTCCAGCAGAAGAAAGCCAGTCGGACAAAGAAGCTGACGTAAGCTTTGACCCAAGTGTGCCATATGGAAGCACGAACTTGGACTCAGATTATGACAAAGAAGAAGAGGAGGAAGAAGACAAGAGCGGCGAGGAAGAAGAAGAGAGCAACGAGGAAAGTGAAAAAGAAGAAGAAGAAGGAAGATTTCAGCTAGAATGGGAAGAAGAATCACGTTGGTATGCAGAGCTACCTATTATTGAGCGTGATGAACATGCAGCTATGATAGTATATGATGATCAATGGGGTTATGAAGACACTTCCAATTGTTCAGGGCTTTTGAAGGAAGGTAGTTTGTGGAATACCAAAAAAGAAGCTATTCGAGATATAAAGGCTTACGCATTGCAAGAGGGCCGAGAGTACATCATCAAGGAATCAAGGACCGATACTTATGCAGTTGAATGTAGCAAAAAAATCATTGATCAGTGCAACTAGAGGATACATGTATCACGGGATGGAAGACATGAATTGTTTGGCTATTGGAAAATTGTGAAACACATCCACCCCCATACATGTGGTGGCCTTCGGAATACACTTGATCATCGACAACTCTCATCATAGTACATTGCTCAAATGATTACACACAGTGTAGCAGATGAACCGGATGTTTCTATCAAGTCTTTGCAGAATGAGTTGTCTGGTCGCCTGACCTATATGCCTTCGTACAGAAAGACTTGGTGGGCAAGAGAGAAGGCCTTCAGGATATTATGGGGCGGTTGGGAAGAATCTTATAGTCAGCTACTGCCATGGTTTACCGCATGTCTGGTCGCCTGACCTATATGCCTTCCTGGAACTATTATTCAATGGGAGTATCTGCATAGTAGACTGGGAGATCACTATACAGGAGAGTTGTTGCCTGGCATAAAGATGTTCCATCGAGTTTTCTGGTCTTTCAAACCTTGCATTGAAGCCTTTAAGTACTACATGCCTGTTCTACAAGTTGATAGAACCTTCTTATATGGGAAATATCAACATACCTTATTGATCGCTACTGCTTGATGGTAATACTATTGTTATTCCGATAGCATTTGCTATTGTTGAAAGAGAGAACCACGATAGTTGGGCATGGTTTATGGAAAATATCAGTTGCATGTCATTGATCGGCATGGTTTATGTGTTATATCTGATCGACATACGGGTATTTTAAATTCCATGACTAATGCACATGGCTGGGGATGATAGATGGGTATCACACATCGATATTACCTGAGACACATTGCGAGCAATCGGAAGAGAGAGTTCAACAATCCCGCAATGAAGAATGTGATGAAGATTGTAGGTATTAATATCCGATTCCAAATACTGTTTGCTGTCAATTTTCAATAGGTGTCTTTGACATAAAGTGATAGCGCAATGTAATATGTGCAGGAATGCAAGCCCAACCATGCAAGTTAAATGGCTTTTTAACCCAAATTCAGCAGGTTGATCTAGACGTCTATCGGTGGATGGTTGATCACGACGTACCAAAATAGAGTTTAGCAATGGATGGTGGACGTCGATATGGTAACATAACGATAAACATTGCTGAGTGTGTGAACAAAATCTTCAAAAGAGCATGGCAGCTTCCGGTGACCGCAATGGTTAAAGAAATTTTTTCACAACTTACCAAATATTTCCAGGAGAGAGCAACTCAGTGTATTGAAGAGTGTATTCCTAGTCAAGTTGTATTGTCAAGGAAGCTCTGTGCAAAGTTGGAGAAATGGGAGAAGAAAGCACAAAGGCATACCGTCAAAATATCCTATAGGCAGACCGGGGATTTTAAAGTAAAGACTTGGGTATCACAGCAGACAGAAAAAGGTAGGAATATACATAGGGTGCGGCTGGACAGAAGAACATGTAAATGTAGGAAATTTCAAGCATTTCATTATCCGTGTTTGCATGCAATGGCTTGTTGTATCAAGATAGGCATCCTGGACTACAAGCTATACATCAACCCTTACTATCGCCTGGAGAACACACAGTTATGTTATCAACTATTATTTGTCCCTCTGGGAAATCCTTCATATTGAGTTCCACCAGATGATCAGACAGTCACCATAATTATTCCTGATGAAAGAACTGTGCGGGGTAGAGGTCGACTGCAGCAGCGAATCCAGAATGAGATCGACCAAAATCCTGCGCGCCTTAAGTGTAAGATATGTGGTGGAAGGGGTCATGTTCAAGCCAATTGTATAAACATTGCTGCTGTTGTACAATATAGAGCATAAAAAGTAGCAAGAGCGATAGTGCAGAAGGCAGCACTAGAGGCATCTAAGATAGTAGCTAGAGCAACTGGGCCTAACAGACAGACCTGCTACTAGTACACGATGAAGACAATGATTGATATAGTTCATCTTTGATGTCACGCTATAAAAGCAATACTGCTTGTACGTTTTTGATGTTTTGTGTGAACTCTATTTTGTATGATTCATTTTGTGAACTTTGTTTTGTATGATTCTAAGTTAGGTATGTCTGTAATATTTGTCCACGGTATAAAATCTTTATTGATGTTTACGTGATCACTTGGTATTGTCTATTTTTCAATTATTCAGACATGAGCAGGCACGGGAAGGGTCACGTAGGATCTGATAGTGAGGGTCCAGACGAATATGAGTACCATTCACCACCGCCTATCATCCACTTATCAAGCAAAGACATGCAGAAATTATATGACTCAAAGTTTGGTAGTATCTTTAGACGTCTTACAAGGCCACCCCCTGGTTATGTTGACCCAGTAGAAAAGGCCAAGGCTGAGAAAGCGAAGGCTAAGGCTGAGAAAGAGGCAAAAGCAAAGAAGAAGGTGCTCAATAAATTATTTGGCGAGCCTGATATGTGGACACGTGCCAAAACCTATCTTCGTAACGAAGGTATTTATTCATAGCTAATTCACGATAAGTAATATACAAATTAATATGCACTTATTTTCGTATACAGGTTTGACCGAGAAGACAGGATTATTTCTCAGGACTTCAATTGACAAATTCAAGCGCACCCATTATGATTGTATCATCAAAGATGTAATGTCAATAATATATATTATAGTTAATTTTATTTGTTACACGCCTTGCTAACAAATTATTTTATAATTTTATCAGATGATGGTTGTGCTTGTTTTGAGTATGCGGCACTACTTTGCAGATTTTCTAGATTCTAAGGTATATACTATGACCTTTATTGCTAAAAAAGACTTGAACACTCGGACAAAAGTGTACTCATATTGTGCTTGTTGTACAGGACGAGTCGGATGAATGTCAGAGTATACAAAGGATGTTTGACAATCATTACTTTGCAGTTTTTAAGGTATATACTATGACCTTATTACTGAAAATAAACTTGAACGTTACTGACTAAATTGTTAAATAATGTTGTGGTTATTGTATAGGACGATTCAGGTGAATGTCATGGTTATATAGATGACAAAACTGGGACTATACATTCGGGATGTGTTCTCCTCCTTCTGAATGTAAGTATATAAATATGTTGTGCACTTTATATAGCCGTCCCAGATGCCTAAACTATACTGACAAATCTATATTTTTAGGTGAAGGTCACGTACCATTGTGGTGAATTCAATGACCTTAACATTGGCCCAGACAATGTTTTCAAGGTCTTTCCGATGAAAGAAGAAGACAGCTCAGGATTGAGTACGCGTAGGATGTAGTCTTACTTGCCGATGTATTTTTTTATCTTTTGCTTGAATCAAATATTGGAACTGCCTTCAGTTATTGTTGTATGCAAACTACCCTGACTTCTTCTTGCATGTTTAAAAGACCATCTAAGGGTTTTGTGTTACTTTCGTCATTTTGTTTTTTAAGTTTTCAAATTCGTGCTTAAATAAAATCGAATAAAAGTTTTAATAAAAATTCATAATAGTAGGTATACCCGATCAAGTCTTTCGAAATATTACTAATTCACACTCCCTACTTTTCCTTATGAGCTTGATCCTTCTCCTTCCTCGTCATAAACTTGATGCACCATCTTCTCTCTCCATCGGGGACAATGTGTGATCCCGTGATACACCCCCTTTCAACCGCCTTTGCATGATGTGGTGGTTGAACACGAAGTGGTGGCACAATAATGACTAGTGGGGCCGCCTCCTCTGGTAGTGACTCGCTTGCCATTGGATCATCAAATGCCGACTCACTGGCAGCTTCAGCTTCACAAGCTATGTCTATGTCCCTACAATCGTAAAAAGTACCAACAGAAATATGCGAATGCACGCATCTGTTTATTACACTTATCTATTTGTATTATAGCATAGAAATTAACAGATGTACCTATGAGATGTACTATCTCTCTGATCACCCGGAGTCTGGTCATGGAATAAGCTCGTAGCAAATTTGGCGGGATCAAAAGATGGCGGTGACTGGTGACCGTGACTACCAAATAATGTGTAGTCAAGTCCACTTGCAGGAGGTTCAACTACCTGGTCCCTGAATTATCTGCCTCTAAAAATTAAATGTAATATATTTAAACATTCCATAATTAGTATAAATGAACAAATATAGAAAATGCTTGCTAAGTAATAAAAGTACCTGTGGGTAGATGAACTTCGGCCTTGGTGCCGCTGAGCAGATCCTGAACCACGCAAGAAGGGCTGCGAGCCTGGTGCTGACGTCTGGTGTGGAAAACGCACATCCTCTCAATAGCCCACATCCAAAGCAGTGCAAGATCGCTAGAGATGGAAAACACACTACGGTCGGTGACCCTATACAGCTGGTGATAGAGATGCGCCAGACAAGCACCCCCCAGCTGTATGTGGATATCGCATCGACATCCAACAGCATCGGCAGCCAGCACAAACTGACTCGCGTCTCAGTCATCTCCGAGAACAAAATGCAGCCAATTAGCCATATAATGCTGGCTCGTACAAACAGACACACCATCTCATCCTCAGCATCATCATCTAGATCCACAGGGTCGTAGAAGTCCTCAAACCAGTTGAGGACAATGGCATTCCCGAATGTACAAACCGGCATCAACTTTGGGTTTCTACCGAAGCATTGTATACACAACTCTAGCCAATATGATGGTGATTGCTGCCCCATCAGTGAAAGGCCATCTATCGGAAGCCCATATAGTACGGTGACATCCTGCAGCATGATGGTCATCTCTCCCACCGGCATGTGGAACGTATGTGTCTTCGGTTGCCACCGCTCCACCAAAGTCATAACAACAGTTGACTCAATAGCGACGTGGCCGATGCACCAGACATCCCAAAAACTGGCTGTATGCATGTACCCAATGAATGCGGTGTTATGCACCAGCTTCTGCTTCCATCTTTGTCAATAGATCTTGAAGAACGCATCCACATCAAACTCGTCATTGCGACAAGTCCTCTCTGCATTCCATATCGCTTGTAATCGATAGACGTCTTGTAGCTTCAACAACATCTGATCAATCGGACCTCCATCACCAAAATCATCTCCGTGCTGCTGCTGCGACATGTCTGAAAACAATTATGCAACATCACATAAATAAAACTAATAACTCACATAATCATATACCTAGTTAACTAAAAAACAAATAATTACACAATATATATAAATCACCTAACTAAAATGTGATACCTAATTAACCGAATTAAGAAGGTAATAAATAATTTTACATTAAAAAAATTAACAAATTAATACCAAAAAATTACTATTTCTATTAACAAATTAACAACAAAATTAACAAATTAACAACCTAGTCAACCATTTATTAACAACAAAAATAAACACATTACTACCAAAAAATTACTATTTCTATTAACAAATTAACAACAAAATTAACAAATTAACAACTAAATTTACCATTCAACAAAAATTAATAAATTAACAACTAAATTAACCATTCATCATAATTAAATTAGCCAAATTACCAAACTAAAATAACTATTTTGTGCAAACTAGACTAATTAACCATTTCACAAAAAATCCTAATTATCATTTTAATCAACAAAAATCTAATTAACAACTAAATTAATTTCTTACAACACAAATCCAAACTAATTTCTAACCCTAAACCCTAAAACCCTAAAAATCTAATTCAGAATTAATAAAAATTAATTAAATTTAGAATTAACCTTAATGAGGAGGAGTGGGGCCGTGGCCGAAACGGGGTGGACGGAGGCGAAGGAGCTTGGCTGGAACGGGGTAGACGAAGGCAGAGGAGAGGTGCAACTTCACCGGAGGAGGAGGAGGAGCTCAGCTGTGGGAGGAGGAGGAGGAGCTCGCCGCAGAGGACTTCGTCAGAGGAGGAGGCCGGAGGAGGAGAAACTTCGTCGTTAGAGGAGGAGAGCTTGGAGAGGATTTTTTTGGTAGGAAGGGAATGAGTCAGGGAAGAAGGAAATCACATTTTAATCGTCTGTCGAGCCAATAGACGGGTTTAAAACCCGTCTATTGGTTCGATAGATGAAAACAAAACCCGTCCAACCAATAGACTGTTTTTGGAGTTGTTTACCTATAGACGGTAACCAAACCTATCTATTGGCATAGATGGATTATGGACCCGTCTATTGGTTCAAGAGACGGAAAAATATTCTGCCAAACACCAAAAATGGAATAACGTGCATAGGGCACCAGTTTGGTATTTTTTGGTGAATAGTAACACTAAATAGAAAAAAAACCCATGAGGTGCAACCTGAAGATGCTTCTACCTTTCACATTTTCTTTGTAGTCATCTGCTCTATTTAATGGGTTACCACAAGAAAGTCCTCAAGCCTAACTGATATAGTTTGAGGATGTAAGCAAGATCATGAGATTTCAAGGAGTGACTTTTGAAGCCACAAAGTTTTGTTTATTCCCATTTTCCTTCAAAGACACAACTAATGACTAGCACAAAAATTTAGATAGTGAGGCGCTAATAAGTTGGCTTATCATGACTCAAGCATTTCTCTAGAAGTACTTCTTAATGGCTAAGTCTATGCTCATTCAATAAATTATCTCATTTTGTGAGTATGAGAGAGAGAATATATATGATGTTTGGAAGTGATTCAGATATTTATAAAAAGTATTTCCTCAATATGTTGTGACCCAAGAAAATCACATAAATATATTTTATAGCAGGCTTGATGATGCATCTCATGTACATATCAATACCTCATCAAATAAAGTGTTCGTGAGTAAATCAGGTGAGGAAATAGCTCAATTGCTTGAAGAGATGGTGGAAGTTAATGGCATATGGGCAAAGGTCAATACGAAGAGACTTGAGTAAAGCACCATATGTCTCAGGTCTTATTAACAAGCTTGAAGCTAAGATGGAGATACTCTCCAAGAAGTTTAATGATCTAATCACCATCAAGGGAAAAGCAACTACAACTCAAGAGAATAGCTTAATCATGAAGTCTAATAAAACTATTCTGGCGATGGCCAACAACCACTTGATGTCTAACAACTGATAGGTCTAAAAGACTTGTACACTCTAAGCCACCTTCTAGCGATCGTTGGAAAGCTAGCATGCTCTTGCTCTAAGGCTTTGTTCGTCCACTCTAGCATATGCTGAAGGGGTAATACCTGCTAGCTTGATCAAAATACTCTTCTATCCTTCTCGTTATATTGTCAAATATTTCTATAGCACCAAACTACTCTCCACACCTGTAAAAACAAATAAAAACCTAATATATCTCCATTTCATAGTTCATGCACAAACAATAGATAAGGAACTCAATTTGACATCATAAATATAACTAAAGTACAACCAAACCAAACACTACTAAAACATGCACAAATATATAGTTTATTCCATACTCATTAGCTGAGTACCAGGAAGCACTAACTAATAATGAGGAGGGCTAAAGGTAGTGTAAACTTGTTATCTAAGCTATAGAAGGTAAGACCACTGAGCAGGAGACAACTGGTAGAATTGCTGAAGGTAGCCTCAATCGGCTAGTGGATAAATGGGTAGCACAAAGCTTTAGGGCTCAAACAAGTAGATTGGTAGTTAAAAGTTGTAAGTAGAAGGTACCACCTTAAAGGTCGATGCCGAAAGGTTAGGTTCTACCTTTGAGATTATAAGAGGAAGGTATTGCCTTCAAAATTGATGTCAGAAGGTACCATCTTCAAGATTTATGTCAAAAGGCCAAGTTACTAACTAAGGTCGATGTCAGAATATCTTGTCTTCAAAGTTGATGTCAAAAGGTTAACTTACCATCTTTAAAGTTGAAAATGGAAGGTTATAAGATAGAAGGCCAGCTTACTACCTTGGTAGTTGCCTAATTTATTGAAATGGAGAGTTGGAGTTTTGCTTTGGGCCTTGAAACGAGGATGATATAACTTCTTTTATGAATTGATGAAGTTAATGGTCTAGTTTAAGCTATTTGGCCAGATCCTCAACTCTTTATAATAGAATGGAGACACGTAGAGTAAACCACTCGTGGTGTTAAAAGACTCTAAAGATGGTAGATGGCAATATCCATGCAAAATTTAGCTAATGCCAATCGACCCTCGTTTCAAGGTAGCCATGCTCATCTTGAGTTGAGACCAAGATCCACTACTAGAATTTTAGGTTGTAGCGGGGAAAACTTAGCGGCGGACTAATGGACGCAGAGATCTATTGTGGCAAAAATTATGATATGACGTTTGAAAATATGTTGCAGAGAATACCGTTTTCCCTCTAAAACTCTATTGCGGCGATAGAAATTTCATTGTCACTATAGGTTTTTAGTGGCAACATTTTTTTTTGGCTAATAATGAATTGCGTGGAAAAAAGTGATATCGCGGCTAAAAGTTTCTAGAGGTGACAACATCGCTGCTAAAACGTTGTAGTTAGACTTTCAATTTTTCGCCGCTATACATATTTAGTGGAGATTAAATTGCCACAATTGCTCAAAACTTCTCTTCAATTTTTATATAGTAGTTTCAATTAAATTGAAATACTATACTTATATATATATATATTGTAAATGTAGCAATGTAGATTATATATATACATGTGTGTGTGTATATATGTATAATAGCAAAAAATATAATGAGAGTCATATATATATGCAGAATATATTTGTTCCTTAGTATTGCTAATTACTATTTTTGACCGTAACATTAATAAATGTATATTATAGTACTAACTAATCATGATCACAATGTTATAATTAAGTTTATAATTAATACTGTAATATTTATGATCTTATTATAAGTTTACTAACTAATAGTATTGGTTACTATAGTACAATTATAAAGTACGAGAGTACTACTACTGTCTAAATTCTATTCCATTACATCCGTTATTGGATTAATATAAAAGTTAATTGCTTAGGACTAGTATTAGGTTCCATTTCAAGTATATAGTAAATTTTTTCATGCTCATGTTTTGAACCATACATAATACTAAATTAATATATGTTATTTATTTTTGAATTATAATTAATATATCAAAATAATTTTCGTAATGAATTTTTACCATCGCACGTAACTTATTTTTATATCGAAACAGCCTAATATGCGGGAATTCACTTGACCGACTATATATTAAACCATAGACATTACTTAGCATATAATATATATATATATATTATTATTATACTTCAAACAATATTTAACAAATCTAGTTCTTCATTCTTATTTATAAAATACATATTTGAAATTATAGATTTCGCGGAAACTAATATAAACCTATTCTCCATTCTCCCCTCCGCTCCCCTTCTCTTCGTGGGGGGTTATTTATGTAATTTCATTGCAGCCGGAGGATCTGTTTCTGTCCGCTAGGGTTTCCTCGGGGGGACGAACACCGAGGTATTCTTGGACGATGTGAAGAGGATCGAGGCATTCTTGGACCTGGATTTTTAATCTATATGATCTAAAATGACATTTTGTATTTTTGGTATTAGCTAGATATTAATGTACATAATGCATGATGATTTTCTCTTAATGTGTTTTATAATATTTGTAATATTTTATATAAATAATTGGTTTTAATGTTTCAAATAAAGAAGATAAATAAATAGAGCGAGAAATAAATTAAACATTTAATTTAAACAAATGATTAGAATGGTCCCGTAAAATGAGAATAGTGACCATTGTATATAGACTCAAAAATGATTTTGCAGGAATATTGAATCTAAATAAAATTTGTTGCTGCATGTTTTTTGCGATGATTTTTCACGCTTCATACATGTTTATGCAAGGATTCATTAGTTATCGCAAAAATGTTTTAGCGGTGCCATTAATTTTGCCTCATTTGGTTTTTAGCGATGATGTTTCACGCCTTCCTTAGTTATTGCAAAAACATTTTAGCGGTGCCATTAATTTCGCCTCTATAACCTTTTTGCGACGCTACTTTCGCCACTAATATGCTAACCTATTGCGGTGGCTTTTGTCACCGCAACTACATATAGCGGCAACTCCTGTGCTGCAATATAGTTTGGACGGCGAAGATATTACGGGGAATTTATGTGGCGAACTTTTTCTCCTCAAAATCATATTTGAGGGGATTTTAAGCTTTTAGCGGTAATTTTTTTTCCTCTCTATATTCCATTATTCTTGTAGTGATCTCTTGAGTTTGTAGATTATGGTAGTCACTGATCAATATAATTATTTAGGTTTTGGTATGGGGTTTCCAACCTCTTTTTAGCCTATTAAAGAGTGACTTGACAAAAGATCTTTACCTTATCATAATACTGAGAATTTAGACTCACAAGTATACCAAGCCAACTTTGATTGATTGAGGGATTTGATCACCTCGTGGTGCAAGAGTCCTCTATGGTTGAGGAGACCCAAGATAATACTTTTGCATAAGATAAGATGATGATGGTTACAGATGATTTAAGGCTTCATGATGTTACCATATTTGGACTACAGCTCACTTCATGACGTTCAAGCAGGAAGAATTGAATGACCTAACTTTAATCTTCTCATGTCTGAACTAACTCAATAGTTCATAAGATTGGTACAAAAGGAGTTTGACTCTAGTTTTCCTATTCTTGAGCCGACTTCTCAATTTGTGATGTGGAGACAAGAAGAACTCGAAGATGAGGAAAGATAGCCAAGGAGTTTAAAATAAATAAAACCTTTCCATTTCCGCCCTCTAACTCTTTCTTCTCTTTAAACTAAACCTTTTTCAAGTTTGGTTACAAGATTTGAATATTAAGTATAAATCATAATTGTAAAACTTCCTAACTTATTTAATTGCATACCTTGTCTGCAGGAGAAGGGCTATAAATTATAAATGTATAACCATTATCTATTACATTAATTTATGTAGCGTTCTCGTATTAGGATCGTAGCAAATTTTTTCCTCTTTCTCTTTGGGTTCCGATCATTTTCTTTCAACCTTTGAACCAAGCTCCCTATGTCCCGCTTGTTGGAATTGAATGAGCCCAAATATGTCCAAAAGCCTAAACTCAAGTTAATGAGTAAAAGGAGTGTACCACATTAGTTTCAGCAAAGGGGGTTCCTGGATGCCCAGCCTATAAATAGGCCTTCGTCCCCTTACTTCCAATCTATCCCAGCCACTTACATCATCCTAGCATAGTTGTCTTCTTCTCTCCCCCATTCTTCACTTAGGATGAAGTTTGTCTATAAGTTCTGGGTATATAAGGGTTTGCCCAAAAGTTTTGAGATTTGTGTATAATGGTCTTGGAAATGCCTAAAGAGTCATTGTATCTTAGAGACGATTATTGTAGCCCATACACACTAAAATATACAAGGAAATCTTGTCTTACGAAGAAAGTGTCCAATATTTGCCTCGACTGTGACTCAATCTTAATTAAGTACACTAATCAAAAGACCAACAATCATAAGATGAGATTTTGTGTACTTGAAGATGGCATCATCGAGCATCGTACTAGTGGTCCCAAGAATTGTCCACGTCGAAAGGCCAACAAAGCTCAATAGTACCGAGTTTAAGAGATGGCAACAAAAGATGATGTTCTATTAATTCCTTGACTTCAATATGGTGGATTCAAAGAAGGTCATTGACCAAGTGCAGGAGTTGCAACTAATCCTTCACAAGATCCAAGCTAAAGAGATGTAACTCAATGAGTTCTTCTAAGTAGTTGTGATGATCGAGAAGCTCTTCCCACTCTGGAAGGACTTCAAGAGCTACCTAAAGCATAAGAGACATGACATGAGCTTAAAAGACCTAACCATAAGACTTTGGATCGAGGAAGACAATCGAAAGTGTGAAGTAAAGCAAGGCAAGGACTATAGTGTATCTCGTCGAGGCAAAAGATAGCAAGAATAGGAAGAAGTTAAGGGACAAGCAAGAGAAGCATGAACCCAAGAAGAAATCGAATAAGAAGATCAAGAGAGATTACTATAACTGCAGGAAACTTGGTAACATGGTTAAGGACTATCATCTGTCAAAAAAGGACAATTAGGGAATGGCTAGTCTGGCTGAAGACTTGTTTGAGATGGATATGTCAGCTGTGCTATTTGAGGCCAACCTGGTAGACAATCCGATATAGTGATTTATGGACACAGAAGCTACCCACCACATCTGCTCAAACAAGGAGATGTTCTTAAGCTATATACCAATCATTAGTGAAAAGTTGTTCATGCAAAACTCTGCTATGTCCAAGATTGTTAATCTAGGTAAGGTAATCATGAAGTTGACCTCGGGAAAAGAGTTGACCCCCAAGGATATGTTGCATGTCCCGAACATCTGTAAGAACTTAGTTTCCAGCTCATTATTAAGCAAAGCTGGTCTTACGCTTATATTTGAGACTGATTAGTTTGTACTAACCAAATCAGTTCAATTTGTAGGCAAGGGTTACCTAGAAAAGGGGCTCCTTAAAATGAATGTAATAACTGTACTTTTGATGGTCAGAATAAAGTTAAAGCTTCTTCGTATTTGGCCGAGTATTCTATTTATGACATGGTAGATTAGGACAAGTAAATTTAAACTCGCTAAGAAAGTTAGTAAGTTTAAATTTATTACCAAATCTAGAGTTCAACCTTTTCGATAAATGTGAGGTATGTGTGGAGGCTAAAATAACAAAAGTACCTTTCAATTCAGTGGAAAGAAGTACCACAACTTTAGAGTTAATTCATACAGATGCTTGCAATATGAAACACGTGCAAACTAAAGGTGGGAAGAAATATTTCATCACGTTTATCAATGATTACATGAGATACTGTTACGTATATCTCCTAAAAGGCAAAGAAAAAGCTCTGGATGCCTTTAAGAGGTATAAGAATGAGGTTGAAAATCAACTCAACATGAAAATCAAAACGATGCAAAGTGATCGAGGAGGAGAGTATGTAGCTTTGTTTGAGGAAATTTGCCTAGAATATGGCATTATTCATCAGACAATTGTTCTATACTCACTTTAATTGAATAGCATAGCTAAATGTAAGAATCAAACTCTCAAGGAGATGATAAGCGCTATGTTGATTAGCTCGGGCTTATCCCAAAACATGTGGGGGAAGATATGCTCTCAGCTAACCACATTCTAAACAAGTTGCCACACAAAAGAAGGGACAAAACCCTATACAAGTTATGGAAAAAAGGAAGCCTTCCTTGAGTTACCTTAAAGTGTGGGGGTGCCTAGCTAAGGTAGATGTACCTAAACCTAAGTAGGTAAGGATAAGACCTAAGACCATTGATTGCATCTTTATCGGATATGCACAATAAGTAGTGCTTATCATTTTTTGGTGCACAAATCTGAGAATCCTGAAATTAATGCATGAATGGTCATAGAATCAAGGAATGCAATGTTTTTTATGAATATTTTTCCTTATAAGGAAAGAAAGGAAGGAAGTCCCAAGAAAAGGACTTACAGAGACTACGCAAGAGTCAAATCAAGAAGATAATGAATTTAGACATAGTAAATGGATGAAGGTAACCAAGTCCTTTGGTCTTGATTTTCTAACCTACCATACATGAGAAATCATGGATCTCTTATCAGACTACAAACCTCAAGGATGCATGTGGATTCTAAAAAAGAAATACAAAGTTGATGGATTAATTGATAAGTACAAAGCTTGATTGGTAGCTAAGGGGTTCAAATAGAATAAGTGATATGATTTTTGACACATATTCACCTGTCACAAAAATCTCATCAATTAGAGTGCTTATCGCTGTTGCGACACTCTATAACCTTGAGATCTACTAGATGGATGTAAAGATAGCTTTCCTGGATGGAGAACTAGAAGAGGAGATATACATGGAGCAACCTGAAGGATTCGTGGCTCCTGGTGAAGAGTATAAATGATGTCGGCTAGTCAAGTCACTATACGAGCTAAAATAAGTGTCAAAACAATGACATGAGAAATTTGATAGGACAATATTGTCAAATGGCTTTAAGATCAATGAGTGTGATAAATGTGTTTACATTAAAGGCATACCTGAAGCCTACGTAATTGTATGTCTCTACGTAGATAACTTACTAATTTTTGGAAGCAATAAAGAGATTATTGTGAAAAATAAAAACATATTAATGGACCACTTTGACATGAAAGTTATGGGTCTGACAGACGTCATACTAGGGATAAAAATCTCTAGGAAAACTAAAAAAATTATTTTGACACAATCCTACTATGTGGAAAGCATGTTCAAGAAATTTGATGCTTATGAAAAACCTCCGGTTAAGACTCCAGTAGATTTGAATCTATACTTAGCAAAAAATCGAGGGGACCTAATATCTTAACTAAGGTATGCAAAAATTATTAGGAGCTTAATATATTTAACAAACTACACTCGTCTCGATATTGCGTACTCAGTCAGTAAATTTAGTAGGTTCATAAGTAATCTAGGAAAAGATCACTGGCTAGCTTTGGAAAAAGGTTTTATGGTATTTAAATTATACTATAAACTATGGCAATCACTATGCTAAATATCCATCTTTATTAGAAGGATACAGTGATGCAAATTGAATATCGGACACTAAGGACTCCAAATCCACGAGTGGATATGTATTCAGTATAGGAGGAGGAGCTATGTCTTGGACATCCTCTAAATAATCTTTCATAGCTCGATCTACCATGGAGTTAGAGTTTATAGCACTAGATAAAGCTGGGGAAGAAGATGAATAGCTCAGAAACTTTGTAAAGGATATTTCGTGCTAAGAGCAAATCGGTGCCTCCCGTATTGATACATTGTGATAGCATGTCTTCAATTGGGAGAGCACAAAGTATAATGTACAATGTACAATGGTAAGTCTCGATATATCTGTTAGAGACATAATACCATAAGATAGTTGATCTCTAGTAGGGTGATCATCATTAACTACATAAAGTCCAAGGACAATATAATTGATTATTTTACGAAATGAATCATTATAGATTAAATGTACAACACAGTAAGGGGAATGGAATTAAAATCTACACACTAAGAATGGCTATAGCGATAACTCAACCATGATGAGTGGAGATTCTACAAACTTTGTTCAATGAGACAACTAAGTTATAGTTTAGTTAATCACCTGGAAGCCATCTCATTCTCACAAGATGCCCAGGTGTTAACGTGCAGAGGAGTGGTAAGGTTAAGCACTACGCTTTTAATGATTCCTATACCTTGGTGAAGGTAGAGTATGGCAGGATACTTATAATAGAAGATCACATATGTAAGTGTGAAGTGAGGCCACTTCAAATGAGAAAAATACTTATGAATCCAAGATACGGTCCATGGCCGAAATGGACACAATGTGAGCACCTAAATATACTAGGGTTATTATTGCATAAATGTTATTGTCTTGGTTCACGCCAAAAGCTGACAGTTCAAGATATCACAGAAGTGAGTAAATCTGATAATATTCTACTAGAGAAGGTTTAACGTTGCAAGCTAGCTCTCTCAATGAAAGAATAATACGTTGAAACATTCGATTAGAGTTTGTATGTATTGGTCATCATTTATTTGGAGGATTGTTGGACTTGAATGAGCCCAAGTAGGTCCAAAAGCTCAAACTCAAGTAAATGAGTAAAGGGAGTATACCACATCAGTTTTAGCAAATGAGGTTCTTGGATGCCAGCCTATAAATAGGCCTTCCTCCCCTTACTTCCAATTCATCTAAGCAATTTGCATCATCCGAGCATAATTGTCTTCTTCTCTCCCTCGTTCTTCACTTAGGAAGAAGTTTGTGCGAAAGTTCAGGGTATATAAGGGTTCGCCCAATTATTTCGAAGATTCGTGTGCAACGGTCTTGGAAATGCCCGAACAATCGTTGTATCTTGGGGACGATTAACATAGCCGGTACGCACTGAAATATATAGGGCAATTTTGTCTTATGGAGAAAGTGTCTAACATTTTTCTCGACTGTGACTCGATCCTAATCAAGTACAGTGATCCGACGACCAACACTGCTTTGGTTTGAACTAGTACACTAACTCCACTACCCGATTCAGTCATTGCGCATTCTTGCTCGTAGAAGCAAAGCAAGTTAAACGAAAGAAATAAGTAAAAGGAACATGCATGACATTAGGGGAATACATTAGAGAATTTGAAGAAAAGAAATTGCTGATGAAGTCAAGGAAATATTTTTACGACATCTTTATCCAATCTTTTTATTTTGTTCATTACGAAAATAATTGGTGTATGATTTATTCCAACATTCTTCCGACGTCTCGTGCCTACCAAAATCATAATTAACATTCTATATTTTGTATAGCGCCTTGGAAGTTCGATAATCTCTACAGTAAAATAATATATCTGTTACTAAACTTAAAAGTATAAAATACGAATCAAATGCTTAGATTCTATTTTTAAAATTTTGTAAAGTTTTATTAAATTATGTGCTTGAACTATCGGTCAATCGACACTTTCATCTTGAAGGAGAATTTACAATTTTCAATTACCTCTAATCATGATAGTAACCAAGAACTCAAAATTATAGTTACGATGTGTCACTATGACTAATTTTAGTCATATTTATTGTTTAAATACAATATTACTAAATATTTATTAGAAATTTTTTAAAATAAATTAATCAGATTCGTTATGTATTCAAATAACTATTTTTACACCACTATTTTGCAAAAGTTTGAAACATGTACCTCTAAAATTTTAACAATGCTTTATAACTACAAACCTTTTAATGTTTGGATAACAACTTGTTAACCATATGACAATTTCAACCAAATCGTGATTATGGATATGTTAGCAAGTTGAGATTCATTCCCAAACTACCTAGCACAATTAGAAGAAGTATGGGAATTCAACTTTTGTCAAAAAGAGGTAGGAGACTGCAATGTGAAGTTTCCATTTTAGGAACTTGTGAATAACAAGTGGAAAACGA
>SOPF01018937.1:0-16350 GCA_012979155.1 Hypericum perforatum
TCCTTAAAGTGATGCATATAGTTGGTTCTTTGCTGTGCTTAGTTGTTTTTTGGGGTTGAGAGAACATCTTACCATTCTAAGCATGGTAAAGAAGCAATTTATGCCATTCTAGCACGAGAGTGTAGTTTGGTTGATTTCGAAACACTAGGACCATATTATGTACTTAGTAAACCTTCTGAATTTGTTGATTATGTTGGTTTTAAGTTCACTTAGCTCATTTGTGCTTATTAGGTTGTTAAAAATCTATTTTGAAAACCAAACCTTCAAGTAACTAAGTTCATAATTTGTAGATTAGTAAACCGACTTAGAACGAGTGTTTCCATCAAACCACTTTATTAATTGATCTTAGACAAGTTACAAATCCTAGTTGAAGCTTTAAACTCGGTCCTTGTGGGACAATTTTACCTTACTTACTCATTTGTGCAACTCTGCTTAAAAAACTATTGTGTTGGCACATGCCAGAAATTGGTGGCGTATGCCAACTTTGGCCATCCGAGGCAAAAATTCTCATGCCAGAAGAGTTGGCGTACTCTAACTCTTCTAAATCGTTAAACTTAGCGCACGCCAGACATTGTTGGCGTACGCCAGGTTATCTAGGCAGACGACCTGTCGTCTAGAAAAATAGCAGAAAACTTATAAGGATAAGAGCAGACCCTCTCGGAAGAGAGTGCGGAACACACGCATGCGAGAAATAATATGTCCTAAGTACAATCCTAGGTATAAAACAGTCTATGACCAAAGCATATATACTAAAAGGACGATCACAATGCATACAGTTGATCGTGTATAACTGAGAATGGAACACCTTAGACTCTTCCCAATAACTGCTAAAGGTCAGAGTCATAAAGCGATGGAAGATGCCTAGATGAGGCTCCCTGATGAGAGCACTAGGCACCTTCCCTGACTCGTATCTTTCAAAGCCCATAATCTCATGCCATTCTAGATGGGCTTCATTAGTAGAGTCTAAATCCAATGAACCTCCTCCAGACTTAAGCTCGAAGAGCATTGAATTCCTCCTCTTCTATGCTAAAGTCAGTGTTAAACAAACGTGCAGTAAATGAACCCCTATTGGGCTCAACTTGCAACGTATAATAAAACTCCATCGATAACTCCACTCTAGCCATCACGCTCTTCTTAGAAAAGTAACCCCAACCTAACTTATCTAAAGACCTACGCAACTCACGAGCTACTCCTAATGGCTACATATCATCCCAATCAATCCTAAATGGCTCAAAGTGGAAAGATTGCAAAAACTTTGATACCTCTCTCCCTTTCAATCATGAAAGATTGCAAAGGGAGCACCATAACGGGAGCACATGTCTTGGATTGGAGAATCTGGTGGTGAAGGTGTGGGGTTCCTAGCATGCTTTCTCCTTGCCTGGCATAGAACACGACTAGCACCTATAGCATCTATCATTGTAGATCTTGTTTTAGACATTGGGTATTATGGGTAAATGGTTGGGAGGGTTGGGCTAGTTCAACTTTGAAGTTTTTGGTGGCGGGAAGGATTGAGTTTTGATTTTTTATGAAGAATGGCGCATGCCCGAGGGGTTTATATTCTGTTCTGCCCAAATCTGGGGTATACCAGGTCTATTAACGTGCGCCCACTTCTCCAACTTTGCTAAACCAGGCATACGCCAGGTAAGCTAGAGTGCGCCAACTTATCTAGATTCACTTGACATGGCATACGCCATATCCGTTGGCGTGTGCCAACTATGTACGAATTGCAAAAACTACAACTTAAAATATAAACATTAAAACTAAAAGATCACAAATAAGAAACAAACATGCTAATCTAATTTTTTTGGCTATTATGTACGCTGCATTCCTAGAAAGCTTGAAAACCAGATGCCCCATCCTCATGGGTCACAAGTGTAACTTTGACTTTCGCAGTTCACACTACTCACTAATGGTTTACCATGATGAACTACTTCTCCATGGAACCTTTTTGGCTTTAAGCCTAATAGAGTCACTAGGTAGTAGCATGGTATGCACATTTTGCAAGTTAGTGCTATTCTTATAATAGTCACATTCGTGTTCAATCCCTAAATTTTTTTAGCACAACAATCATATAGGAGTAATTTCTTATCCTTCATCAGTTGCAAAAATGTAGTCAAGTGCCAATCAACCAAAGTGTTAATAGCACTAATAATTACCATAGATTTGAGAGGTATTTTATCCTTACCAAAAACTAAAAAATCCTAACCAAGAGTGGGAGGTTGTTCAACATCATGGATGGGTATTTTACCACTTAACATATCCAAGATTAAAGGTTTAGCAAACCTTCTTGGATCTTAAAGTCGATGTGGAATATTGTTGTGAATGACACTAAACTCTTTCATAGGTATGGCTTCTACTTTTTGCTTCAAATCTTCAATATTTGCCAATTCTTTGGTTGAGAAAAAGTTATGCACAAAGCAATGAGCACTAGTCATAGGTTCGTCAACCTCTTTTTTTGTGCTTTTTAAAAAACCTATCTCTTCTTTCTCTTCCTCCTTTTCCTCATTCTTTTCATTCTCTGTAGGAAGTGTATTGGTATGAATAAATAAGCTCGTAGAGGTTTCTTTGTACCAATTCTCTGTTTTAAAATCCCACAAATGAGCCTTATTCTCAAGACTAGATACAGCTTCTATGAATGGCATTGGATATATGGATAATAGTGGAGGAATGTATGACCATTCCTCAACTTCTAAGTCCATTTGCATATTGCCATCCTCCACTTGCACTTTATTGTCTTTCCATAAATGATGGATTAGCTCAGATGGTTTAATGGAGATGTCATCTTTTTCATCTGTATTGAAGCAAATCTCATTTGAGTGAGCTTGAATTCTCTCAAAAATTTGAGTTGAGGCAGGAAACTCCTCAAAACCTTTGAGCATAAATTCAACATTTCCCATCATCTTCTCCATCCTTGCTTCCAATGAGTCCAATCTATCATCAAGAGAATCCATCTTAACTAGCACAACTAAAATAAAACTATAAAAGAAAAAAAATATCCTAATCCAAGTTTGTTAATCAAATTGAGCGTCTATAACTCAATCCCCGACAACGGCACCAATTGTTCAGTCTTTCTGACATACGCTGGACAAGGTTGGCATGCACCAACCTTCAACCAATCCAAAGCCCAAGTGCAAGCTAAAGGCATGTGCCAATTTATCAATAAAATTGTAGCGAATTGCAATAAGAGTAAGTAAAGGTTGTCGTACGACAGAGATTGAGGTTTTAAAACCACTCTATAGTTCACTTACTAGTCTAGGATTAGATTATGAAGTTTGGTTGATTACACACGCGATCTAAAGTCTAAATAACAAACCTAAAGGTCACAAACTTTACTAAAGCTAAAAGTTTGCTAGTTTACTAACTAACTAACTACAAATATGTCACGACCCAAATTCGGGCCGCTGACATAGCGCTGGGTCACGCTCACCTAAACTAATAAGCCGCGACCCAACCAGCCTCATACGAATAAATAAATCGAATTGCGGAAGCGTTAACATAACTTATACAAATACGGAAGCGTAATTTCATATTATACATATATATCACAATTTTCTTACATTAATCCAAATGCAAACATAAGGTCCCACAATGTGTACAACGGAGCGACTCTACTATATCACAAAAGGGAAATACCATCCAAAGACTTCAAAACCCAGAAGAAGACAATGGGTTCACACGACCTATTACACAAATTCTTCGGACGTCAAGGCGATTCTCTAACTTCAGTCACCTGTGGAGGAGGGGGTAAGTACTTGGAAGTACTTAGTAGAGGATATTAAAACTAACCTATAATTAACTAACCAATCACGTACATAGACTCAATTTCATGCATAGACAATTGGCTCAAAATTAACATTTAGCACAGCACAAGTAATTCAATCATAAATGAATGACAAATTCATAATCATACACATAGGCATGTTCTGATCCGAATAGGTATCGCGAATGCCAAAACATGGATGGACTTCGGATAGGTCTAGAATGTGTCACTCCCTCTCACAACACGAGGATACCATAACTTATAGCGCTTTCATAATCAAACTCCGCCGGCCATATCATAATCATAACAAATCAAATGTATCCTCAAAACATGTGCACATGTGCCAACATCCCCGATTGGTCACGGGTAGACCTCATCGTCCGCCATCTCACAAATAGACACACATATACCATACACAAATTCGTAACCTCACATCACATTTTCATAGTCCAAAGACTCATGATTTCCAAAACCATGCATAAACCAAAATCACCAAATCACACACAAATAAAAGACTCACATTCACACTTTATCATATAACCACATAATCATCATATCAACTAACAACACAAGTTTATAACAATTAATGCTAGTCAAAACAGAGGTTAGGGATAATATCTCCCTACCTTAACCAAATATTGCAAATGTTCTTAAGGATCTCCGTTCTTCGCTTTACATTCCTCGGTGCTCGGTTTCCAATAAGCGATCAACTAAATCATATAACAACCCTATATCAATCTTCAACCTCTCAAACTCATGGAAAAATGGATAAACCTATACTAAAGTTCCTAAAATCATATTCCTACACGAATCTCCAAAATATGCATAATAATCCTCCTATCTCATCATTAATGACTAGATCAACATCTATGATCATCAAATTCTCCATTCAATCCTCAAATACTTAAAACTCCAAATTATCCAAAATCACTAAGTTACTCAATCCTCACAAGTTTACACCAACTTAAAGGTAAGCACTAGATCTACATTTATTTTCAATAAACCTTAATAAAAAAATCACTTACCAATCGCCAAAACTAAGAAATCTTTCTTCTCTTCTTTTCTCCCCTTTTCCTCTCCTCCAAGCTCAAGATATTTTGGTAGATTGAATGGGTAGAACTTTCTAAAAAAGGAAAGGGTAGTATTTATAGTTTTTTTCCAAAGTTTGGGGCAAAATAGTCCAAAAATGACATCTCTCGGGTGGCCCAGCGTACGCTGGCTTCCCTAGCATCCGCTAGGTCTCTTCTCTGCCCGAAATAAGGCATTCTCGGGTGGCCCAGCGTACGCTGGCTTCCACAGCGTCCGCTGGGTAAACATTCTGTACCCCCTCCCTAAAATCCAAATTTCGCAAAACTCAAATCAGAAAAGTTGTAGATCTAGGTCTTACGGATCTTCTCGTTTTAGAATCACTCAATTCAGAGTCCGTATGAGGAAGTTATGATTTTTCTACCAAAATGCGACGAACTAAGCCTACCATTCGTGAACCCCACCGAAATTAGCTCGTAACTCAAAGACAAAGATTCCAAATCATAAAACTCAAAACACGATAGTTGTAGACTAACGTGTTAGGAACCTACTCAACTTAGAATTATCCAAATCGGAGTTCATACGACAAAGTTATACCTAATCCTCCAACAATCGACGAGTTAAGCCACACGGTTCAAGAACCGTTCAATGCAAAACAACCCACGGTCGGACCTAGAGGTCATGACCAAGACAAATTCAACGAGGGTCGTAACAAAATAACAACTTAGGATACTAAAAAGAGTAAGGTACCTAAACCAACAACATAACCAATAGAATAAGGGGGTTTTTGCTATATATGATATGGTCTAAGTGAATCTAAGGCAACTCATCCACATTTTCGTGCAAGAAGAGCCTAAATTGCTACTTAGCTAGGCTTAGAGGGCTAGATATGTTCTTTCGACCCCACCAACCAACTAATCTAACTAAGCACCAACTATATGCTCCACTCAAAAGATAATTAGTAGGTCACCAAGAAGATTTCTCTCCTAGTAAGAGTACTCATCATCAAACTAACCTTTCCATCAATCCTATACCCTTTCGGTCTAAAGTTTTGACTAGCAATGAAGGCTTGGTGGCCAAGCAAGTCTAAGCATGGTATGAAGCTCATTAATAAGAACACATGCTTAACATACACATCCCTAAAAAACCATGGCTATATGCAAGGTAACAAGGCACCAAATTCACATTTACCTACTCAAATATACTTAATATAAATAACATAAGCATACGCAAATTAAAGAGCAAAAGGGAAAGGAAGCTTATCAAAGGAGAAGAAGCCTCCCTCCTTCATAATCTTCATAGGGAAAATATCTACATAGTTTGGTGGTTCTCCCATCCACACTTTCACTTAGACTAAATAACTTCTATATATACTAAAGCTAAAAACTAAAAGTAAGTTTAATAGTTGTTTTACAAAATATCTAAACTAAAATATCCTAAGCTAAATATCTTCCCAAAATATCTACTAAGTCATCCATATCTGTTTCCCTTCCTCTACTAATGACTTAAGCCAACCTACTTCTTTTTCCCTTTTATTTGTCCAACACTCAGCTTATTTTTATTTCTGTCAGTCTGGTCTAGCGTACACCAGCTTCACTTGGTGTGCGCCAGGTCTTCAGTTTTCTCCTTCTCCAAGTGCAGCTCATTGTTTGAGTGAATGGTTGTTCGAGTAACGGGTCCTTGGCATGCGCCATATCTTTTTAGTGTGCACCAGCTACCCGTGCTTTGCACTCTTCGCCTTCATGACCTTCCTCCCATCCATGCATCTACGCATCTAGCTCGATAGTCCTCCACTTCTCCTCAAATTAGCTCCTTAAAACAAGCAAAGGCAATGAAAAATGATAAACTCTACAAAAACACACAATGAACAAAAACTAACACAACTAAAATACAAATAAATCAACCTAAAACACTAAGAACAACTTACTAAAAGGACTCAAATAATGAGTATTTTTGACACTCATCACCTGCTGAACAGATTTTGCCGCTGTCTAGCAACATGATTTCTCTCTAATTCAGGTACATTGTAGACCATGGCCGACGGCTGTAGAGAAGTATGATGAGATTGAGGTATGTCTATATATCGTTGCTCCTTGCTAACAAACTATAGCACTACCTTAGCTAATGACTTATATGTGGATAACCATGCATAGAATACTGTATATGCTCAACAGCATCCGCCTACAAATGAAGAACGTGTTAGAACATGTAATATGTGGTAGTCAAAGTAAAACAAATGTAAAAATAGAATAAATTATGTACTTCCATTTCGGTGAACCATTGCTCTAGCATGATTGATAAAGCACTGTGTATGTAGCCTGTACCAATCCATATTCCTGTCATGGTAATAGATGTATAAATTCTCTGTTAGCTGTCCTAGAGGGTACACATGATTATGCCACAATTCCTTCCACAGCTTCACGTCTGACCACAGCCACCTAAGGATGTTTTATGCATCCCATCATCTGGCTCTAGCAATAATGTAATACCCTAGACATAGTCAAACTATGTGAACACTCAATCAGGGTATTTCCATTCGACGCAGTAGAACAAAAGCAAAGGCACGTACACCAACCAAATAACCTATAATAAATTATTTTGATATCACTAATAAAATAGTTTGTATAGACTTAAACACATCTTGAATTTTGCTAAATTTACTTACATCTTCGGCTTCGATCTCATCCAACTTGGGTTGATATATCGTCACGCTCATACATTTCTTCAAGATGCGCCAATTTATCATTTCTGTATTAATTATATTTTTTCCACATAAAACAAATTAATTAATGAGTCAAGCTAGTGACAATTTATTGTTACATGATGCCAATGCTTGGCCATATTCTTGGGCTGTCGAATTTTTTAATGGCTGGCCAAAGTGGGATGATCCTCTCAGCAACCCACATTCAAAATAGCGCAAGGTCTCCGGAGATAGAAAAAATAGTCTCATCAGTGGCTCGGCATAGTTGGTTATACAGATGGGCCAAATAGGCACTACCCCAGCTATATGTGTTTATGGACTCGCAATCCAATAGTATCAGTAACCAGCACAAACTGACCCTTGACTTGGTCATCCCTGAAAATAAGATGCAGCCAATTAGGCACATTATTCTCGCTCAGACATACTGACATAATGTTTGATCATCAGTATCATCGATTAGGTCGGCAAGGTTGTACAACTACTCAAACAAGCGAAGTGCAATGCTATTACCGACCATATAACCCGGTATAGACTTCAAATTCCTACCGAAGTACTACAAACATAACTCCTCCCAGTCTAACAGTCTCTGTTGGCCTGTTATGGTAGGCCATCGATAGAAAATCCATACAATACGACTACATCCTAAAATATAATGGTCATCTCCCCAACTGATATGTGAAATGTATGTGTCTCTCGCCAACGCTCCACCAAAGCTGTAATCACGATTAGTTCGATCACAATATGACGGATGTACCAAACCTCCCAAAAACCAGCATCCTGCATGTACCGTATGAATGCCATGTTCTCAACTGGCTTCTTCTTCCATCGGCATCGATAAATCTTCAACACGGCATCCACATCAAAATCATCACTGCCACCGGATATCTCTACATTTCAAATGGCTTGTGACTGATGGATTGTTTGCCGCTTCAGTAAAATCCTATCAGAAGGACTTCCATCGCCAAAAATATCTTCGTGACGCTATGACGACATGTCTGAACAAATACTACAAATCAACCCTAATCAGAATAATTAACTATTAATCATTCACCAAAACTATTAAATTAAACAAAATCACAAAAGAATTCACGTGCTACCCAAAAAAATATGTAATAATTTACTGAATCAAAGAATATGATATAATTTATTTAATTCATTATAATATTGGCCAAAAAAAGTAAAATCCAACATCATAAGATGGCTATAAATAACTTAAAGGTCTGATACAATTTTAGTATTGTCATGCGTGTAAATATTTAATTTTCAATTTATTTATGTGTTTTATCTTTAATACCCAAACTTTTTTTTAATGGGTTTAGGTATATAATTGATTTCAATGGAGTGAATTTAGTACCATTATTGTTATTACTAAAGTCAATTTTAGTTCATAAGACACACTAATAAATTTTTGTACCGACTTCTTTTACAATTTAAATTTCTTTTCAAGTTGTTCTTCTACGACAGTTTTGGTGTACCTTAGTAATGTGTGTGTTCTTTCTTTTTGGAGTTTAGGGTTCCAATTGGAGAATTATAATTAAATTAAAAACATTGAGTAGTTGATGATCATTTTTATAATTCTTAATAATCAGCTTAAACTACAATCTAATACATACATGAACACAGTTTATCAAAATCAGCTTAAACTACAATCAGCTTAAACTACAATCAGCTTAAACTACATTAAGCTTAAATTACAATCTAATAATCAGCTTAAACTACAATTTTATAATCAGCTTAAACTAATCTAACAACAACTCATAACCAAAATAAAATTCAAAAACAAACTTTACCTGTACGAGGTGAGCTAGGGCTTGGCCGAGGGCTGGAGCTAGGGCTGACGAGGGGGCGAAGGCCGGCGAGGGCGGCGAGGGGCAGGAGCTAGAGGAGTTGGTCGGGGTTTCCTCTCCTGGCCTGTTCGTTTGTGTGGTGGAGGAGAAATGAAGAAGATGAGATAGGATTATGGGTTATATATTTGGGGTGATCGTATTACGGATTTTTTAATCCATTTTACGGTTATACGGATTAAAAAACTGTAATACGGTGACCGTGTTATTGGTTTTTTACACGTAATATCGTTTACAGGTAAAAAAACCGTAATACGGTTGACGGGTTTTATAACCGTAATAACGGTATAAAGATGATTGTATTTAGTTGTATTTTAAAGATGATTATATTTAGTTGTTTTTTTAAGATGTTTGGATTTAGTTGTTGGTGTTGAATTAGAAAGTAACTAACAAAAACATTATAATAATTTAGATTTAGTTTATTTCTTTTAAATGTTACCAAATGAAATTTATTATGTAGCGAAAAAGACAAAAAAACAAGGAACATCATCAGCTCATGTGGGTCTGCATTTGGCACAACATAAGCTCAAAACCAGCACATGAACTATTATTATTTCTGTCACATCGTCATCGAATAAGGATCACCAAGGCTACACACCAACGTTTGCCTACACCATAGATCAAACACACTAAAAATCACAAAAAAAAAAAGAAGCAAATGCACAAGATACGCCCCAAACCAGCACCAGCAGGAGCGAGGATTAATTTTATTCGCCGATCACACGTATTATGCTATGTGGCCCCATTCGGATCCCAGAGCCACTACAGACGATTATATGTGTTTGTCAGCCTCTTGATCCGTTTCAGTCTTGGATTGATTCAGCTTCAACTTGGATTTCGCTAGTTTACGGGAAAACAAGTTCTGTACGTACTTCTCCATTGGCACGGTTTTGAACATGGGTGGGTTGGATGGATCAAGCAGACTGGTTACAGGGCCAACCTCTGCTTCTAACCTGGGGCTAAAGAAGAATGCCACAGATATTCTTTCTTTCTCCGGATTGGCTGTTGCTCTGTGCTCAATGCTTTTGTAGGCACCATTTGTCATTATCTATATAAACAAACAGATAAAAATACTCTCATGTTTTAACTAGGCAAAAAAGAGCTCCTCTTTGTTGTCTACCAAGTTGGAGAGAATCTCATATTGGAAATGACAATTGTATTTATAAGTGTGAAGAATTTCACCAACTTATCAACTTAAAAATATGAAAATTTCTATATGGTGTGAGAGCGAATTATGCTAACATGGTCCACGGTCCGTTGTACTCACACGACTCTATTTGAAAGTACGAGAAGTTGTGTCAAGTCCATGAAAATTTCAGCTAGATAGGTTTTATTTAGTAAACGTGTCTAACAAGTGGATAAGATATGAAAATTCTTATAAATTGGTAGATCAATAAAAAGTAATGAATGGTAAGACGTGACAGACCTCGAGTATGTCTCCAACATTGACAACAAGAGCATCGGGCAGCACGTTCACAGGGAACCAGATCCCGTCCTTTTGAACTTGGAGGCCATCGACCCCATTGAGCTGGTTCAGGATGGTTAGGCCACTTGCATCCGAGTGGTTCGTGATTCCCATGACCCGGTCCGGCTCCGGACACGGAGGATAGTATGTCATCTTGAGAGATTGGAACCCATCATCAAACATCTCCTGCGTTTCCTTCCCTTGAATCTTCAGAGCCTTCGCCATGTACGCGATCAGCTTCATCCCAAGCTTCTGCATCTCTGTTAGATATTCTTCCAGAGTTGATCTGCTTGAAGGATCAAAGGCAATTAGTTTTCCGAAAAATAGCTTATAATCTTTGAAATTACTTGCCAAAGGGCACCCACCTTTCCCGCCCTTTCCCAAATAGTACTAGACCTAGATAAAGCTATGAAAGTATAAAATAGAGAATTGTAGTTCTCATAGGGATAATAATGGGCATAAAAAAATATGATAGTCGAATACGGTACTTTGCATTATGTGGCTAGGAGAATACGGTGTAACCTAAATCTAGATATATCAACATTAGGATGAGAATTTTGCTTGTAGTGGTACATTTTTTTACCCCGATTTTTCTCAAAGGGTTTTATTCCAATTAAAATTTGAACAATGTCGGCACTCATAATCGTAAAAGGAAATTTCATAATATGTAAGTCGTTAATATCATTATTAGTAAATATCTAAAAAAATTGACTTAAAAAATTATCTATCCAAAAAAATCATTGAAATTACTCTAAACTATAAATAGGTAATAATTGTTGACTCGTCGAAGTGGTTGTTGGGCTGATTTACATGTATGTAATATTCATCTAGTATAATATCCGAGTTGGTTAAATCATGCCTATTATAACAATTAGATGCGAGAGAGGAAGGTGGACCTCAAGTGTGCAGGAAGCTTCGGGAAGAGATGCCTTGCATGTGTAGGGTTGGTTAACATGTAGAAGCGGTCGCCCCAGTCAAGCTGGCCTCTGACGCGAGGAAGACCTCCATAGCCTTCAACCTCCTCTTCCCTGATCTGGTATTTCTTCTTCTCTTTCGATGGAAGATCGTAGAATTCTTCAATGTCACGTTTCAGCTTCCCCAGCAGTGAAGTACCGACTCCATGGTTCACCAACTGCAAGCAGATCACAGTTCTTAGTTCTTGGATGTAATTTGAGCCATTAATGTAATTGTACTTAGTTCTTGGAGTAACAGATAAATTTTTGCCTATCCATGAAACAAATGGAGATTTCTCGAAATCTTTGATGACCAACAACAGTAACCTTTTATCTTTCCAAATTACTAATGTATTGTCGAGCCATTTATCCTTATCTGATCTGGGTAACACTTGTTCGATACATATTGTACATGAAATATCGGACTAAATTGACTAATGAAAATCGGTATAAATAAATTTTTATGACTTTAACCTTAGAAAGGACAAAGGGAGTTACATTTCAATATAACCCAACAATATTCACCAGAACTATAAAATTAACGAGTTGACTTAGAGGGTCAATAAATAAGAACCTGAAAGAAACCCCAATCCTTGCAAGTGGAATGCAGCTTTTCCAGCTCTGAATCCGACGACACCAAGAGGTCGAGGTCAATGGTGGGAATCGCCGGAGACGAAGCTTGGACGTCCAAAACCTTGAGGTTGTCTTTCTCGGGAATGAGATAGATGGGTGGGACTGAGGTGAGGTCTTTCTTCATGAGATCCTGAACGCTAATCATCGGACCGGATAGCTCAGGGGTAGAAGCTAAGGCCGGTGCCATTGCTGTTAGTTTTAATCTTAATTTCTTTGGTAAAGGTTGTGCTCGCCTATGCGTTTGCCTCCCTCCAGGGTGTTTTATAGCCGGAAAATGACTCTTGTTTGTTTAATCACTGAACCGAACTGAATTATTTTGATTCAAGCCCAGGTGATACTTTGATATTATGTAGGATGTAAATATAATTATATTAATAACCTTAACCTTTTGAGGAAAAAAACTAACATGTTTCATTTCCATATATTTGAATTCAAGATTTTTTTTAATTATGCTAGAATATTGTATAATTAAGAAAATGGGGATAGTTTTGTTGGTAAAGATTTACAAAAACAAAATGATAGTGGGGGATAATTATTGGAAAAAGTTACATCTATGGAGGAGATGTTGCCATCTTCCTTTTTCCAAAATTATACGGTATTCAAAAATCTATCTGGTCAATTAATATAGATTTTAGTACAACGAAATCATAATAAAATTTCTTATTAAATTTTTACATGACTATGGTTAATTTAGAATTTTCTTATGATACAAATAAACACTTAGATCAAATAATAAAGACGCTTAACAATATCTTAGAGTTTGATTTTTTGGTATACAATAATATTTGTTGAGAGAATTTTAGAAATTTTTCATAGTTTATCAACTAAAATTTTGATTAGTTGGTCCAACGGACCGCATATTATATGTATAAAAACAAAAACGGAAGGTGATTATAAATGATTCAATGCTATTTAATTTAGACAAGTTAATTATAATTGCGCAAGTGATCTTTGGTCCAGCGGCATAAGGGTGAGGAGGAGTTTGGGAAGTCCAGGGTTCGATTCTTGACATTATAATAGAATAGGTATTAGAATAGGAAGTAGAATAAGATATAAAAAAAAGTTAATTATAATTGCATAGTATTAATATTTTAGAGTCTAGCTCATGTGCCATATAATTAAAATTTATGGAGCTGAGATATGAAGTCCTCTAACTGGATTCTAATCCGTTACCCTCCCTTTTTGGATCTGCTGCGCCGTCACTCTTTCTGTTGAAGTTTAGGTAGAATTAAACCATATCATATCAAATTTTATTATTAATTAATCACTGTTTATTATTCTTGAGAAAAATATCGGTCATATGAACCAAATATTTTGTGAGATTAAGGAGATCGTATGAAACTTTTTACTCATTAATACACATCATTACCGGAGTATCTCGTGAACAATAAAATTACTCCAAAATATCGTGCCTACATATATATTGGAAGTTAATAAAGCAGCCTGATACAAACTATCGGAATTCATATCACAATTAGTATCTGAACAAATATGGTTGGATTTTGTAATGTACATGTAAAATGTGTTACAATTGTCCTAAATAAGAAAGATTTGAGAAAATAATCTACTTGTTTATGGAAAAATTATTTATCTAGATTGAATAAAATAGTTTACTCAATTATGATAAAATAATCTATTCAATTATATTAAAAAATCTACTTAATCATATTAAATAATTTGTTCAATTACGATACAACTATTTACCTAATTATAATAAAATAATCTAACAAATGGTCATCGATGATCATCCCTAATTGGGAATTCCAAGATCAAATTCAGTTTTGAACAAGTACTAACTAGTGATAACTTAATATAATAAAGAATCTCCAATTTTTCAACAGGTAGTTTCTTGAACAACAACTATTTAACATTTAATAATTTATGACTTTAACAATGTGTTCATTACTTAGGTTGCACGGATACAAGAATATGATTATATGATCAATACATGAACCCTACGAACTATTCCAACCACTGACTGTTTTCATATTCTCTAAGTTTACTACTAAACTAAATAACCATTAAATTAACTAAGTAAATTGTAGATTTAAAAAAATAAAACAACTTGGAGAAGATAAAGCAATTATAAAGTGTTGGGCTAGTCAAATATTTAGTTTTTTAGCCTATTGAATTGATTTACTCTGTCACTAACACGACAGTAGAGAAGTACAAATCAATTACGCTTGTAAAAATTTGTAACTCAATATAAAAGACATTGTAAATAATATTTAAGATTTAAACTTTTGTGATATATAATATTTAAGATTTAAAACTTTAACAAACATCGTGGTGTTAAAATTTATTTTTTAGACAATTACAAACAACTACACTCCCACATAGTGAAACATTTAAAAAAGGGTAAATTACCCTTTAGTCCATGGATTTAACATAATTTTTCTATTGGATCTCTCCTTTCTCATAAAAGAGTAATACATCCCTATTTTATGAGAAAATATTTGTCTAGGGTCCCCACCGACCAAATCAGCCTTTTTTCATTTTTTTAACATGTGAAATAATTTTTTTATCCTTCACAAAAACACAAAAGAGTCATTATTTTTGTCTTTTTGTGAAAGGGTAAAATATTCATTTCACATGTGAAGAAAATCAAAAAATGGGTTCTCAAGTCAACTAAGGACTCAAAACCAATATTTTTTCAAAATACAGGGACGACTAAATCATTTATGAGAAAGAAAGGACCCGATATGAGAATACGATTAAGAACAAGGACTATGAGGTAGTTTAATTCGAATAAGGTCTAAATTAGAATAAAATAATAAGAGTAGAATAAAAATGTATTGTGAATCTATACCTATACTTTATTCTAAACTTAGTGAGTGGAAGGGTAGAGTCAAAAGGCAACCTAGGTCTATTACTCCGCTATGTAATGATGCATGTGAGATTACTAGTCGTTTAATTTTCTCTTACTGATTTACCAAATCGATATGGTAGCCACATTATATAATTTGAGGAAAACGTTAGTACAAGAGCGGTGGCCTCTTCATAATTAAAAATTCATATATTTATTATCTTAATATTTTGATTAGATATCAAAAATTTAATATAATATTAAAGCATAACAAATTCGTTTTATGTTTATTGTTATGTTAGCGCGACTCTATTCTTGATGTTAGTAAAATCAAAATTATCATTTTTCTTAAAATTTTAAATTAAATACGATTATTTTTAACATATAATCTTACAAAAATAATATCCAGGACAATTGATCAAATGGTATGAATGTCTTCATTTGGCTCAGTTGTGTAATCATTTAGGTGGGTAGATAGTTTTCCTATCTTTAAAGAGGTCACTTTACATAAACTTCATTCGAAAATTATATTGAAAAGACTATATAATTAAATATTCGTACAGTATGAGTGAAAATATGAAATTATATTGGACATGGTACATAATTAAATAATGCAAACTTTAAAGATTCCCAATTGCATGTGCAGCTGGTACATCCTACATTAATGTGTACCAATTACATTAATGCGTCTTTTAAATTCCCCAATGCATGTGCTACTGCCATTTTTTCCATGCATTTCTTGCGTTGTTGCATGCATTGGATCCAGATGTCCATTACTTACATTGCTATTTTTGGGACCCACATGTACTATGAATTTGGCTTGGTTGGAGACTAAAAGGGATATGTCCCCATATGATCAGTAGGAACTTGCTTTTGCTATTTCTCCAAGTTGTATTTCCATGTTATGCATAGCAGTAGCTTGTCCCTTACGAATTTGCTCCAAGTTGTTTTGCCTTGATCCTTGCTGATTTATAGCATTTAGGATCTGTCCTTGTTGGCTAACAACTCCACCAACTTCTTGCATAAACTTATCCATTTTTTCAAACTTCTCTTCCATAGCTCCCATTCGATCTGTCAAGTAAGCACTTGGTTGAAAACTAGGTGGTGCTCCTTGCGGTACACGTAGGGAAGTCCTTTATCAGGAACAAGTGCCAAGTTATCC
>SOPF01019005.1:0-35234 GCA_012979155.1 Hypericum perforatum
CATGTAATCAAATGTTTTAAGGGGTTAAAATGATAAGGATTATGTTCTAGTTAATGAACTTAAAGCTTATGCAAGGTTTTACCTAGATTATGATCATTATTAGCTTCTAGTACTATGCTTTGGTTTTGACAAGAGTCTAGTGGCCAAGTTCGGTTTCAACATGATTCTAACCAACCAACTTTGGTTTTGACAAAGTCCAGCAACCATGCATAGGTTTAGAACTAATTGGCTGTGATAATATCTTTGTGAGTAACCTTGACTATGAACTTAGTTAATCCTTGAGACCGAAAGGAGATAGGTTTAATGGAAAGATTAGCTAGATGATTAGTTTCCTTGTGAGAGAGAGATCTTCCTTGGTGATTGGTTGTCCACTGAGTTAAACTTATAGTTCATTCTTAGCTTGATTTAGATTGATTAGTGGGGGTGAAAGCACATCTAGTCATTTTAAGTTTAGTTAATGTTCAACTTAGACAAATCTAGCACAAAAGTGTAGATTTGTTGCTTTCGAAACACTCAGACCATAAAACATTCCTAATAAACCCCCTGAATCTGTTGGTTTCATTGATTTCATAGGTACCTTACTCACTGTTGTTTAAATTCGCTATATCAGATTGTTAGTTTTGTATTTTGAAGTTAATAAACTTTTCACTTGCTTAAATCTTTAGATTCAATTTGTAGAGGTTTTTTCGAGTTACCAATCAACCAAACATCATAATATACTCCTAAACAAGTTTGGAAACTAAATACGTGGCCTAAAAACTCAATTCCCTGAGGATCGACATAACCAGACTTGCTCTGTGCTACTGTTGGTGATATTGGTACACGCCACATGTGATTGGAGCGCGCCATTGTTCTTGGACGAAGAACATTGGTGCATGCCAGAGGAGCTTGGCGCACGCCAGAGGTGCCCTGAGTTAGGAAAACGCATGAGTGCGCGAGGTAAATTCTTTTTGACACAAGTGGCGCATGCCAGAGGTGTTATTGGCGCATGCCATAGATGGCCAGGGAGCAATAAACACACGCAAATCATCAGCACGCCTCGGATCGAGTTTCCATACGTAACAAATTGGTGCCGTTGCCGAGGAACTGAGTTATAGACACTAATTTGGTTTAAGAACTTGGATTAGTATATTTTTATTTTCTTTTATAGTTTATTTTAGTTTGTCTAGTTAAGATGGATTCCTTTGGTTACCATTGGTACCAAGGAATAGGGAGTTCATTTTTAGAAGATGAAGTTGAGGATACACGTAGACGGGTGGAAGCAAAACGAAGAGAATTCAATCTCAGCCAAACTCAAGTTTGGACTTGTGAGTGGTACGGGTGGTTAGGACATAACAAAAATCAATGTGAAGAATATTGGTTCGACACACCCCATGGAGCCTCCTCAAATCATGAAAATTTTGTGCTTAACAGCGAAGGGCAACAAGACACCATTAGTGATCCAACATGGAGTGGAAATCCTTATTCCTCAAGTTGCAAAGAAAAGGTACAACCCTTTAGGTCTGATCCCCTTGATGATAGAGTGGACTCGTTAGAAGCAAAGATGGAGAAGATGATGGAAAATGTTAAAGTAGTGTTTAAAAATTTTGAGGAGTTGTCTGCATTAACTCAAACCTTTGAGAGATTTCAAGCTCACTCAGATGAAATTTGCTTCAATGCATATGCATCTGATTTAGTCCATCATTTAGAGAAAGACATTGAAGTGCAAGTAGAGGATGACAATGAGCAAATGGACTTGAGAGTGTAGGAACAATCATATGTTCCTCCACCATCATACATCAATCCAATGTCATTCATTGAAGATCTATACAGTGTTGAAAATAAGGGTCGTCTTTGGGATTTTGAAACAGAGGACTCGTACCAAGAGACCCTAATGAGATCACTTATTTATACCAATGCACTTCCACTAGAGGATGAAAAGAATGAGGATAAGGAGGAAGAAAACGAAGAGATAGAGTTTTTAAAGAGCACAAAAATGGAGGTTGACGAACCTATAACTAGTGCTAATTGCTTTTTGCATTACTATAGCTCAACCAAGGATTTCGCGAATATTGAAGATTTGGAGCAAAAAAAAGAAGCCATATCTACGGAAGAGTCAAGTGTCATCCGCTGCAATATTCTACCTCGACTTCAAGATCCAAGAAGGTTTGCCAAACCTTTAATCTTGGATTTGGCTAATGAAGGCAAAATACCCAGCCTTAATGATGAACAACCTCCCACTCTTGGTTGGAATTGGTTAGTTTTGAGTGAAATTGAAATATCTCACAATCCCATGTTTAATATGAGTGCCATTGATCCTTTGGTTTTTTGGCACATGACAGTATTTTTGCGATTGATGAGAGATAAGAAGTTGCTCCTATAAGACTATTGTGCTCAACAATTTGTATAGAGGGAGATATTCGAAAATAAGAGTGACTACAGCAAGAATTGCACTAACTCACTAAATGTGCGTACCGTGTTACTACGTGGTGACCCTGTTAAGCTTAACGCTGAAAAGGCCACCAGGAGAGGTAGTTCATTATGGTATGCCATTCGTGAGTTGTGTGGTTTGTGAAAGTAAAAATTGCACTTGTGATCCATCAGAATGGGGCATCTGGTTTTCAAGCTTTCCAAGAACGTAACGTAAATAAAAGCCAAAAAAATTAAAAAATATAAAAAACAAAAAAATTTAATTAGCATAATTTGTATCATATGTATGTACTTTTATTTTTAATGTTTGTATCATTATTGTTCAGTGTGTATTATTTTATTATAAAAGTTGGCGTACACTAATTTTGCCAATGCTGAAGACCTGGCGCACACCACTGAAGGCCTGGCGCACGCCACTGAAGACCTGGCGCATGCCAAGTAGGGCAGATTCCGAATCTATAAATTTGGAAGTCCGCCGCTTTTTGCCATAACTCACCCACATTCAAAATTTTCAACCAAAAATCACGAGCTTGAGCCTCCCCGACCTCTGACAAACATTACGGTTGGAACGACTTCTCCAATGGCGGGTGATGAAGGATCTTATGGAGACTATTATAGGAAGACTAGAAGGGAGTTTCTTTTTCTTGTATTTTATTTTTCTTTTGTTTTGTTCTATTTAGTTATATGTGTTATCTCACTGAATTTTGTTCTTTCATTTATAGCTGTGACTTTAAGTAATATTGTATTTATCTGTTTACTTTTGTGTTTGCTTGCTTATCTTTATTTTGTGTTTTCGATATCAGTTTATTCGTATCTTTGGTGATTTGGTACGGAAGTGTTCCCATTTTGAGCTCTGCAGGGTTCAGTCTCCTTGCTGCTTCTTAACGTACTAGATCATCGAGATAAAATTATCTCAACTGTGTTTTCTTTTTGTAATTAGGTGTTTATTAGTATCCTAACCACATTGAGGACAATGTGTCATTCAAGTGTGGGGGAGGGTTCCTTTCAGGAATCTTCCTTATATATGAGTGTATATGATATGTAGGTTTAGACTTGGCATGAATTTTTCAAAAATTTGACGCCCCTAAAAAATTTTCAACTTGTGTTAGAATTTTCTCAAACTCTCAGTTAGGAATTTAGTTCGAGCACAAAGTCTAGGAATTGGTAGAAACCTCACACTCGGTTGTTTAGATTAGTGATTTCATTATATAGACTAGACTAGAGGGTTTACGAGTGAACCTTGTGAGGACTTAAGCCGACGGAAGAGACACCAGTCTCTATTTTTCATAAGGTGCATACTAGTGTTAGTTAATCGAGGCATCCTACTAGTACTTATCATAGTCTAGATTGCGTGGAAGTTAGTGAGATGACGGGGCATTTTTTGACATTTGAGCCTAGAGCTTTAGAGACAAAATCCCTAAATTATTCGTTGTTTTCACCATTTGAGCCGAGCCTTTTCTTGATCTTAGATTAGGAAGCCTATTCAAAACCTACATTATCCATCTTCCTTACCTTTGATCATCCGATTTAAGGACGTAAGGTTTGCATGTGTATTGAGTTTAGTTGGTAGCTTGGTTTATTGTTGGTGATATTTGTGGGATGTTTTAGTCTGGCCATTCTAGAAGCCGAGTTTTTTCCTAGAACATGCGAAGTTTGTACAGTTTGTTTGAAGTCTGTAAAAAAAGAAAGAAGTAAAAAATAACAGAAAAATAGAAAAATCAAAGAAAAAAGAAGAAGAGAAAACCAAAGAAAATGAAGTAAAAAAGAATGTGAAGTTGAATAAGGCGTATTTTCTAGGCAAAACTTGAGCTTCTAGGTCTTAGTATATTGGGATATTGGGGAGTGTACATTTATTATACTTGGTGAGGATATTTTAGATTAGAAGAGAGACTACTTAGTTTATGTATTGAGTCCTCGGATTGGGTAGTTTAGCCACTTTCCATAATTTTTACCTTACCCTGTCCTTCAGCCCCATTACAACCCGATGAAAAAGCCCCCCCATCATTGACAACCATTGCAACTTTTAGATAGCGCTGAGTAGGACGTAGGATGCTTTGAGATATTGACCTCTATGCGAGTGATAAGGAAAGTTGACCATACACATTATATGAGTGATACACTTTACTATCCTCGAGAGTTTAACCTTCTAGTGTCTTTTACATAGAGTCAACACTTGTTTAAACAATAGAGTGTCGAGGTGACTACTAGTTTCTTTGTGCTTTGTGTTTTGAATTGATGAACTAACTAGGTTTATGATGAGATTTTAATATAAGTTGATGTTTTTTAGGGAAGTTAAGTTTTGATCGAGTCTTGCCAAGTCTTTACCTCGTTTTGTGTTTGTGTGTGCTTTTTGTGATTTTTTATTTTGTTGTTGTCCGCATTTGAGTTTTGCTTGGGGACAAGCAATGATTCAAGTGTGGAGGTGTCATGAGTATAAAAAATACTCATTATTTGTGTACATTTCGTAGTATGTTCTTAGTTTTTCTAGATTGTTTCAGTGAGTTGTAGTTGTCTTTGTCTTAGCTTTCGTTCATTGTGATTTTGAATTATGTTTGTCATTTCTCATCGTGTTTTAATTTTTTTTAAGAGCCTATATGAGGACTAGAAAAGGATGCTCGACCAAATGCATGAAGGCATGGACAAAAAAAGAGCATACAAAGGCAAGAATGACAAATCTGTAGAGCATGGCGCACGCCAATGAAGAATGGCGCACGCCATTGTTTTTAAAACTTGAAGATTGGCGTGCCAAGACAGACCTCTTCCTACTCAAATGATGATAACTTTTGCATACGACGTCCAAATGAGATGAAGTTGGTGGCGTTGGAAAGAAGACATCCCGGGCTACAACTTTATCTCTAATAGGCGTCTTCAAATTCGGAGTTTAAGAGGTCCAAATCTCAAGAATGGTGGATGTGTTTGCAGCTGACGACGAATTTCCTTCAATATGGTAGTACTGGCGCACGCCATAGGCACTACTGGCGCGTGCCAACCCCCGACAATGACAATATTTGGCCAATCCACTTGCTGGTCTGAATGGCAAATACTTGGGGGGCCTAGGCACTCGGGTTTTTGGCCTTTGGAGAGGATGGCAGACACATTTGAGGGACAATGGAGGGTAGTTGTTAGGACATTTGGTTATTAAACATTAAACATACCTTTTGACTTAGTTTTGTAATAACTTAGTTATTGACAGAGAGGAAAAGCCACGAAAATGTAACTCTGCAAGGGAAAGAACGTGAGGGAGAAGAAAGAAAGCTTCAAGAACTTCCATGAGCTTTCTTCTCCCTAACTCTTTCTTTGTGTATTTATGCTTAAGTATGTTCTTGTTTATGCTTGTGTTTTTTGTAAATATGTGTGAGTAGTGGATTCTGTGAGTTTGGGACCTTGAAACTAACATGTAATCAAATGTTTTAAAGGGTTAAAATGATAATGATTATGTTCTAGTTAATGAACTTAAAGCTTATGCAAGGTTCCACCTAGATTATGATCATTATTAGCTTCTAGTACTATGCTTTGGTTTTGACAAGAGTCTAGTAGCCAAGTTTGGTTTGTACATGATTCTAACCAACCAACTTTGGTTTTGACAAAGTCCAGCAACCATGCATAGGTTTAGAACTAATTGGCTGTGATAAAATCTTTGTGAGTAACCTTGACTATGGACTTAGTTAATCCTTGAGACCGAAAGGAGATAGGGTTAATGGAAAGATTAGCTAGATGATTAGTTTCATTGTGAGAGAGATCTTCCTTGGTGATTGGTTGTCCACTGAGTTAAACTTATAGTTCGTTCTTAGCTTGATTTAGATTGATTAGTGGGGGCGAAAGCACATCTAGTCATTTTAAGTTTAGTTAATGTTCAACTTAGACAAATCTAGCACGAAAGTGTAGATTTGTTGCTTTCGACACACTCGGACCATAACACATTCCTAATAAACTCCCTGAATCTATTGGTTTCATTGATTTCGTAGGTACCTTACTCACTGTTGTTTAAATTCGTTAAATCAGATTGTTAGTTTTGTATTTTGAAGTTAATAAACTTTTTACTTGCTTAAATCTTTAGATTCAATTTGTAGAGGTTTGTTCAAGTTACCAATCAACCAAACATCATAATATACTCCTAAACAAGTTTGGAAACTAAATACGCGGCCTAAAAACTCAATTCCCTGAGGATCGACATAACTGGACTTACTCAGTGCTACTGCTAGTGATATTGGCGCACGCCACATGTGATTGACGCGCGCTATTGTTCTTGGATGAAGAACATTGGCGCATGCCAGAGGAGCTTGGCGCACGCCAGAGGTGCCCTGAGTTAGGAAAATGCACGAGCGCGCAAGACAAACTCTTTTTGACACGAGTGGCGCATGCCAGAGTTATTATTGGCACACGCCATAGATGACCAGGGAGCAATAAATACATGCAAATCATCAGCTGCTTCGGATCGAGTTCGGATACGTAACAGTCATTTGTTTATGAACCCCTTTGATTATACAACGGAAGTTGTTCCTAATCAAAGTTACCTTTGTTGCTTTCGTACCAAGTTACATTATAACCATTCTGTTTGAACCAAATACAAGCCCTAATTTCCGAGATTAGATTATTCGAATCACATATCAATCAATTTCATTCCGCTATGCTACATTAGGTGGTATCAGAGCCTGAGCCACGATCATCTCAATCCCCGTAATGAGATTGTGAATTTTATACCCATGAGTTGAGAGAGATCCATACACTACAATCCGTGCATCAGGATTTGTGATCTATCGATCCAAATCTCTTTTAACCTACCAAGCTCCACTAAATATCTGATCAGAGACATGGATCCGAATGAAAATCCAAGGCTTGACATGAACACAAGATTAACGAACCTTGAGAATGCGATCCAAGCAATTCTCACGCATTTGGACAATCTTGCGATTCAGCCACTAGCGGCACCACCTCCTGTTGTTTCCGTCCATCATGAAGAGGAGGAGGATGTAGATTCTGATGCAACTCTCTTCGTAAGGAAGGGAGGAAGAGGAATACGAGGTGCAAGAGGAGGAGGAAGAGGCAAAGGTGCTCGTCATGCATGTAGAGAAGATGTGCATGATCTTAGACATGGCAAATGGGAGATTGAACTGTATCGACATGTAGATCACCCTTTCAAAATGAATATAGAAAAGTTTTATAGCGATTTGGACGTTGAAGGATTCCTCAATTAGATGGATTCGATTGACAAATACTTCGACTGCATGGATTTTATGAAGGAACAAAAGGTGAACTACGTTGCCTTCAAACTCGAATCCGGAGCAGCCATCTGGTGGCGTAAGGAACAAGAAAGCTGTAGGAGACATGAAGAAGCACGTATTCGTGACTAGCCATCTATGGAGCAAGCACTAAAAGATCACTTTCTTCCCATAGATCATTAACAAACCCTCTCCATACAATTCTTGTCGTACATGCAAGGGTCTCGACCTGTGGATGAGTACATCACGGAGTTCATGCGTTTGGCTACGAGGAACAACATAGAAGATAATGATGATCAGTTGATAGCGTGATTCATAAACGGTTTACACTATGAGATCAAGTCACGCATGGAGTTTGACATGTTCATGTACTTTCATGATGCATGTGCGAAGGCTCGTAAGATTGGAAATGCAATGAAGAAAAAGAAGAGTGTACCCGCGCGATATTCTGGTCTAGGGCAAACTTCTAGTGCCGATCGTTGAGAAGAGAAGAACGTGCCTGACCTGAAAGTAACCACCAAGGCCAAGAACGTGCCTGAGATCGTGCAAAACAAGGGAAAAGAGGTGGAAACTTCTTCAAGACTTCGCTATTTCAAATGCAAAGAATTAGGGCATAAGTCATCTGATTACCCTAGGAGGAAATTCAACCAATTGGCTGAACGAAATGAAGAAGATCCGGATGAGCAAGTTGGAGCATACATATGCGCGCCTGTTGGTGGAAGTACTAAGGTGGAGGATACGGATGATTCCAAAGGAATTTGTGGCGTGATGCGCAAGGTTACTCCTACTGCCGAGTTAAAGAACAACGGATATCAAATTGCCCCTTTGCTTAGCAATCTGAAGCAAAACACAAATAAGTCCAAGTATACCGTACGTCCCAAGAAAACAGAAACATCTAACTAACTCATGCTCGTTTCAATTAAAGGATGTGGAGATCGTCAAGTGCTTATGATTCGCAACGTGCTTGAGAATGAAGAGAATTGGGAAGAATTATATATGCACGTTAAAAGATTGATGCATAAATACCCGGAGACTACCAAAGGAGAATATCTGCACAAATTGCCACCCTTGCATGAAGTTCAACGTGCCTTTGATCTAATCACCGGAGCAACAGTGACTAATCTGTCCCACACCAGTGCGAATCCATTCGAGGACCAGATTTTACATGACAAAACGCAAGCACTCTTGGCAAACGTCTCTATTCCAGAGAGTGTAGCTTCGTGTGGAGAACCCGTGCTTCTTGTACCGAAGGAGAACGAGGTCATAGTCATGAACTTTGATCAAATCTTAGAGCACACCAATTCGAAACAAGCATATTTAGAGCATTTGAATCAAATTCTTGAAGTGCTTTGCACAGATGCTTGGGTGATCAATCGAGCCAAGTGCCTAACATGGAAAGCAAATGAGACAATCTTAGGGTTTGTCAAAGGAAGCAAGAAAATTCATGTTGATAAATCAACGATTGAAGCAATCAGCACATGGCCAACCCATACGACTGTCAATCAATTGGAAAGATTTCTTGGCTTGACAAGTTTCCATCGAAGATTCATTCGCAACTATAGTGCATTCGCAACCCCTCTCGTTGCCTTGCTCAAGAAGCAAGCTTCATTTTCATGGAGTAACGAAGCTTACCAAGCCTTCCGTGAGCTTCAAGAAACGTTTAGCGAAGGCCCTTCACTTGTTTTGCCTAATTTCTCCAAGATGCTCAACCATGAGCATACTCGTTGGGATCTCTACTTTCAAAAGTTTTTATTTAAAACAATGATCGAGAATGATACTTCTAAAGTGGAGACCAAACAGGTCCAAGAGATTGATAATGAAGTGCGCATGAAGTCAGAAGTTACGTATCAAAGTTCTCAAGTTAACATAGATCGAATGAAGCAAATTTTTCATCCCAGTGAGCTAGTCATGGTCCATTGCCAAAAGAAGGAGATGCAAAATAAGTTCGGTCCATTCCGAATTCGGAGAAGGGTGGGCAAACATGAATATGCCATTGCTCTTCCGAGGAACTTGGGAACACCTTGCACATTCAATGTGAGCGATCTCAGCCCATACTTTGACGCACTCCAACTTTCATCAAAGTTAATCGCTCGTGGACAAGCTCAAATCCAAGAAGGAGAGGATGATGTAGGGACATCCGAAAGAATTCCCTAAAGTGGCGAGCACCGTTCTGAAGTTTCGTACTAAGGAAGACAATAAGGCATAATGCCAATTTCATTTCATTTATTTCAATAAATGTCCTTTATGTTTTCAATTTAGTTCCTTGATTCTGGATGTAATTTCAGAATATGTTTGAATTCGTTTATGTGACTCTTGGCCGAGTAGGCATTATGACGAGCCAAGTCACTTCGTAATTGACATCTTAATTCATATAAATATGTAAGTCCATGGACGAAATAATTATCTATGAATGAATTGAGTTTATCTCTTACAATTACCGCGTGTAATTCAATATGCATGGATTGCATGGAGCATGGACTTGCTCGCTTAATTAACACTTGCTCTGGCTAGCCGTTCGTTTACGAACCCCTTTGATTACACAACGGAAGTTGTTCCTAATCAAAGTTATCTTTGTTGCTTTCATACCAAGTTACATTATAACCATTCCGTTCGAACCAAATACAAGCCCTAATTTCCGAGATTAGATCATTCGAATCACATATCAATCAAGTTCATTCCGCTACGCTACATCAATAGCATTGGTGGACAGATGGCATCCAAAGATGAACACTTTTCATATATTTGATGGTGAAATGATCATCACGTTTCAAGTCGTTTTTCTTGGATTATCAATAACTAGATTACAAATCCTACATAATTTGAGAGATTTATATTTGAGACTACTAGGTAAATATTTTTAACCCTAGTCCCAAATGATACACAAGGTAATAGAATATGTTTTACCTAGATGAAGAAAAAATTCTGTCACATTAATGTGTTGAATAATGCCCTATTGGAGGTTTTTTGGGAAAAGTACAATTTTAATACTTGTGGTTTCACAATTTTTGATATATGATCCTGTCGTTTAAAAATAACTAAACGAGTCTTGACGTTAACTTCGGCGTTTCACTTTTAGGATCGGGTGACTTCCCGAGCCTAAATCCACTCCGAACAAGAAAACGATGTCACCTAGTTGCCGAGGTGGCTGCCACCTAATTAGTTTTTCATTCTGCATTTTTTTACATTTTAGTCCCGAATTGTCTTTCCCAATTTTAATTACACCTAGGGCTGAGAATTAAACCGAAAAAACCCGCCAACCCGCCAACTCGCTAACCCAATCAACCCGAAAGTGGTCCAACCTGTAAACCGACCAAAAACATGGATTCATGGTTGTCAAGCGGGTTAACCCGATCGGTCGGGTTATGGTCGGGTCCAAATTTGGTTAACCCGCCAACCCGAAGCATAGTAGATATTTAAGAGGTATAAATAACATTTATTCGAGATCATATCATATGCTAAATTAAATTAAAGTTTTTGTGGGGAACGGGACAATTAAGAATGATTGTATTTTGGAGGGAGAGAAAGAGCAGGGAGCTCCTCACGTGAAGCTGTGGTGGGAAAATGGGAAGAGGACGAGGAGGGGCCTCGGGGAAGAGACAATGGTGGGACTCTATGTTTTTTTTGTCAATGCCAAAAGTTAAAAAAAGGAAAGTGTAGCTATAGTTGTGGACAGAGAAATGTGCTGTGGTGTGGAACGAAAATTTTCCAATACACACTTTTGGACTTGCTGTCGGTTTTTATAAAACCGACCATTTACATAACAACACCGCAATACGGCAACACCGTCGGTGTCTGAAAAATAAAAAGTGTGTTCGGTGCTCCTTTTGATTTTAATTGATCTTCGGTGTCGGGCTTATAAATGGGCTTCAACCCATGAGCCCGACATTTTCTCAGCCCTAATTACACCCAACCAAGCCAAACCATTAACCCACCTCCACCACCGACCTCTCAGCTCCCAACCGAATCTATTCCTCCGTGGAACCCACACCTCCACTCCCAACCAAATCCAAAGCTCATGCCCGTCAGTTGTCCGGCAAAACCCAGACTCCCACAAGATCAAAAAGATGCCCCTCCCTCCCACGTGCCACCACCCCATCATCATCTACACTAACCCTGATGAGGCGGTTACGGTGGCGACTTTGCCGGCTTGCTCGCTCGTTACGCAGTCGCTGGACCCGATCGGAGACAGGACAAGCTTCCGGAGAGGGGATGGAGGAGGGGGAGTTCGATGGGTTTGTTGGAGCCTCAGGCTGACTAGAATCGATGACTTCGCTATTCCTCCACTACTTAGGAGGCTATGAAGGTCCGATCGGCCTCCGATTTGCTCCCTCGGTCTAGGGCCAGCGGGCTTTGGGTAAGACAGTGGGGGTTGAGGCGGGGTTAGCAGAATGTTCCTAGGGGATTATGGAGTCCGGCCGCCACTGCTGAAGCCGCCGCCGTCCATGACAAGGGGTTGGTTGCTAAAGGGGGTTTAATTAATAGTTTCTGAATTAAACCGCCGCGGCCGTCTCCTATTATTTAATTAATAGTTTCCAAAGTTATTATTTTAAGTGGTTTAAGGATTTATGAGAATTTGTAGCTGTGTTGGTGGTGTTCAAGGCGGTGGTGTTTTAATAAGCATCTTCAGCTACGCACGAGATGGAGGTGGTGTTGGTGGTGCAATCGATGCTTCTATCAATGAAGGAGTTCGATCTCCCGGTGGTCTTCAAGGTGGCGGTGGCGGGCGGGGCCGTTATTGATTTTCTTTTTTTAGTGCTAAAATTATTTCATGTTAGAGAGGATGAGATCGGGATTTAAAAATAAAATTAGGACGTGAAAACTCATTTTGCCAACCGGGATTTAAAAAATGATGTAGATAGCCATCTAAGCTCAAAACGACGTAGTTTTGAGATTCCGAGTGAATTTAAGCTCAGGAAATCACCCGAGTCTAAAAGAGAAACGCCGAAGCTAATGTCAGGACTCGTTTGGTTATTTTTAAGTGACAGGATCATATGTCAAAAATAGTGAAATCACATAACTAAAATTATACTTTTCCTTTTTTTTATTATGTTGGAACCAATATTTTGTTTCTGATTGGATCGTAGTTGTTTTGTAACAAGTGTGATAGTTATGTTCACACTTACAATCTGCCATTACTGCATACTATAGAATTGATATGTACATATAGCTGAGGTAATGCATGTTTGACATTCTTATATAAATAATTATGTCTTGCTACCAAATGTGAATATTGCTATAACAATTGTGTTGCTTTGTGTGTGGGTGTGAAAGTGAATTCATTCATGTCGTCCTATTATTTTATAGGAACGAGTACGAGTAGACTATAGAGAAGTGTGGGGAATCAAGTGTGAACTTTTGACGTGTTATATTTGAATATTTTGTTATTTTAAATAGTAACATCATAGGGATAATTTTGCTATGTAGTTGGTGTAGGACCATTAATGATAAGAGATCTTTTAAGCAAATAGTGCTTGATATCCATCGCGTCCTTACAGATTTATGCCCATTAGATTTATGTAACTTACATATTCTATGATACTGATATATTTTCAAAATTAATATCATTCAGTCATATTAACTATACTTTTATGATACATTATGTGAGATGCTATGTTCATTCTTCATAAAATACTATAGGCCCAAAAATTATACAATTTTTGTATGCACGGGTGCCAATAATTTATTTTTAGGATGTGAAGCATTATCCAGATCAGATATTGAGACAATTTGAGTTTGTACAAGATATCCCAATCCATCTTGATCCCCATGCAAGGATCCATACCATAGATAAAATAAGGTAAAATTGATAGGAATTGGAAAAAAGTCCAGATCGTGCCTGCGTGCGTGTATTGAATACAGATTATAGAATTAGGAATGATGAAAAGGTACATCTATGTTTCAAGTAAGGTATATTTATATTATATTATCACTATTTATATTTATTTATTATTTATTATTTATTAAAGTAATTAATTTTAACTTATCAACAACTATGGGGTAGACGATAGATAATCATTGCCAGCTCCCCTCCAGTGGACTAACTATATGCCACGTACTAAACCATGTATGTCGCGCTAAAGTTTGCAACAATATATTGGATCTCCAGAAATGAGAAGCAACTCATATGAACAAAAATTTTATAGACTATAACTTCCCACTTTCTAACAATTTTTTAGGTTAGGGCCATCCTTTTTTGTGCATTATCATTTATCACCAATAGGAAATCACTTCTCAGGGTCTTTCAGTGATATTGGTTAATTGAAGAACTTGCAAATTGAATTATGTGGGGACTAAAGAGGGGGTGTCCCCTTATGGGGACTAGCATCTTGATCATTGGATCAAGTTTAATTGAAATTTTTGGGATCTGACGGTTTAAAATGTTCAAGGATAATATAGTCTTTTACCAAAACTGAAAAAGGTGCTTAGTTAATGTCTCCCTTAATTGTAGCCCCATTATCAACTCCATTATCATAAATATTGCTACTTTTAAGGAATTTAAAATTTAAACAATTAATTTATTATAGAGAATTGATTACTGAAATTTAAAAAATATGGCCACCCTTTCAGACCCATTTCGTCTTCCCCATAATCACCTTTACCCAGAAATTCATCTATACACCAGGAACCGATTTTTTTATAATTTTCTTCCTCCAGCCACCCACATCCGATATCCACTCCTAACCCTAACCTTTCCGTCACCTCCAAACGCCCTCTTATGCCACGCAAGATCCACATCCCGAAATTCTCTCACCGTCGACATTGTCCAAATAAGAGAAGCACCTACCTGTGTCACAGATTTCTTTGCCGCCCGTTTGTCCATAGTCGATCTTGACCTCCCCTCGTCAACTCATCGCTGATTTCTTCAACCGGGTAACTTCAAAACTGGTAACTCTCACCTTGTTAACCTCGATTTGATAGGATTTAATTTAATTCAATAACCTAATTTTTTTGTTTAGGCAAACACGATGAACAAGAACAAGGCATGGCAAAAGGAAGCTAATCTATAGAAGGTGAAACGCACGAATATTAGGTCGAAACAAGTCGACGACGTTCCTAAAGAAGAAGAAAAGGTATGTGACGGTGTAATAAAAAGTTGGTCTGCATGTGTTATTGATTGTTTGTGCTCTTACTCATTGGTTTACTGGTATTGGTTTGTGGTTAAAAAGTTATTGGTTTGCTGTGTAACATAAGTGGGTTGCATGTTTTATGTCATTGGTTTTTGTTTCGTGGTCTTACTTGTTGGTATGCTGGTATTGGTTTGTGGTTAAATAGTTATTGGATTGTTATTTAACATAATTGGTTTGTATATTTTATGTCATTGGTTTGTGATTTTAAGACATTGGTTTGTAAGTTTTATCTTATTGGTTTATGTTTTAATTTTTTCGGTTTGTGGTCTTACTCATTGGTTTGTATGTTTTGCTTTTATCTCATTAGTTTTTTGGTTTGTGGTCTTACTCGTTGGTGCTGGTGTTACTCGTTGGTTTGTTGGTATTACTCGTTGGTTTGTGGTGTTACTCATTGGTTTGCTGGTTTTGCTTTTATCTCATTAGTTTTTTGGTTTATGGTCTTACTTATTGGTTCTAACTTGTCATTGGTTTGGTGGCTTTCTGTTTAACACAATTGGTTTGCATTTATGGAGTTTCTTAGTTTGGTGGTTTGCTGGTTTACTTTGTATTGACAATGAATCGTGTCTTTTATAGAATCTAAGCATATACTGTAAGCCCTCGAAGGTTGTGAATGTCAACAAGTTCTTGAAGACACCCGTAAATAAATACAAACAGAAATTATGAGAAAATTACATTAGAAAATCTGGTTTTGGATTTCTCTTGGATCTTGCGATCGATGATCCATCCAAAAATGAAGTGATGGGTCTCGTTCGAAAAAGGTGGAATGGCGAAGATATTGTGATAATTGCTGATAATGTGTAAGAGATGTACGGTACTGTCCAGCCAAATGTGTATTGATATGGACGCATCTTGGAGTGACAAAGCGCAGTGGGAGTTCAAGGATCAACTCAGAGAGATGGGTATACCACCTTATGAATATTTGTATTTAAAGATAAAGCACTTGGAGTTAGCCTTGAAGAGAAATGAGAAGGCTGTGTTGAATGATAAACAATGGGCTGAAATATATGTTCTATATGCTTTATCGATTTTTCTACTTGGATCGACGACAAATATTATATAGGGCAAATATTGGTAGTATGTTGTCCCACTTGCCCAAGCATAGAATTATAATTAGATGGAGCATATTATAGCATGGGCTAATGCTGAGTTTGTTAGAGCATCAGATGCGTTGAGATGTAGGATGCATATCAAGATTGATGGAAATTGCCATGCATTGCTGAATAATTCTGTCAATATTTCTTGTAGTCCAAAGATAAGAAATGTGCCATCCGTTGTAGCAAAGTTACCTGTCAAGAGGATGAAGAGTAGTGATTAGTATCACAACATATTGTTGGAATAGGTAATAATTTATAAACCTTAATCATAATATAATCATGATTATTTCTAATTGTAATGGGAAACAACGATTAATATGGTTAGTTTTGCAGCTTTATGAAAACTTCTACACGCTTCACTTGGAGCATGAAGATGTGGACAAGAAAATCCACAAGCACATGGTGCGTGAAGCTGTGGACAAGAAAATTGAGGTTGTCAAAATCTGAAGAGCGAAAAAGCAAAAGACCGTAAAGGACAAATTTGAAGGGGACCCTGATGATGTCAAAGATTAAGACAATCACGAGGATGAAGAGGAAGATAATGTAAGTATATTTTAGCCCATTATTCATCGTTTTATGTTTAAGTAGCAATAGTTTTATGTTTTGTCAGGCTATTGGTTTCTCTCTATTAACAAACTGGTATATGTTAGTTGATTTACTGGTTTGAAGCACTGGATTGTTGGTTTATTGTGCTTAATTACGGGTTTGTTTCACTAGATTATTGGTTTATCTTGCTAACATGGTGGTTTATGTCAATTAGTCACTAGTTGCGACTTAGGAAAATGATTTGGAGCATGAGGTTGAAGAGGCCATTCATGGTGACGATCAAGGACCTGATGTCGCAGACGGCAATCCCTTAGAAGATCTAGGTCCTGAGGTTGATAAGGTGAAACATGATAAAGCAACAGAGGTTCATGTAATTTACCATCTATTTTTTTGTTCTAACTTGTTGGTTTGCAGTTTTTCGATGCTGGTTAGTTTAGCTACGATACTGGTTTGTAATGTTACTTAACTGGTTTATCTTACTGACTTGCAGGTTTGTATTAATTGGTCACTGGTTAGGGCTTAGGAAAATGATAATGAGCCTGAGGTTGAAGAGGGCATACATGTTGATGATCAACACCCCGATGATCCAGAGGGAAATCCCTTAGATAATCTAGGCTCTGATATGGATGAGGCGAGACATGATGATGTAAAAGAGTTTCATGTATTCACCATCTGCTTTTGTTAACTTTTTGGTGACATTTGTTACTGTTATGTATATTATCTCACAGTTGTTTGTGTTGTGATTCCCTTGTTTTTACATGTTTGATCCAAATCAAAGTAGAAGGTGCCTTCATCTGTAGATGATGACGAAGTCGAGGCTACGAATATGAAAGGTAGAACAATGACTAAAGATATAAAAATGTGTACTCCATGGGATACACAGTTTCTTATGGAAGTTAACAGAGTTGTGGATGACGTGGCTAAGTTGGCTTCTAAGTCGAAGCCTGTAGAAATGGACCACAACAATACTGTGGAAATCACAGAAGAGCTACCTTGTGCAAGGCCAGCAAGGACGATCAAAAGAGGTCCTTAGGCTAGAATACCTTACATGGTGGAACCCCAAAAGAAATATTCAAAAAAGAAGAAGGATAAAAAGGTTGTTAAATTTCGAAATATCTGATCAATGTCCTACTGGATTCATGTCTGCACCTGTTCGTGTTAGAATATCCTTTATGCTCAATCTGAAGCGTGCTGATGATTTGTGTGTTGTTTATGGCATCCTGACCCCTTATGGCGCACATCAGTCGTGTCCTTGGCGTGCACCAATGGTGTCCAACAAAGCTCGCCGCACGAGCAGTTGGCACAGGCCAACATTTGGCTGTATTGGCACGCGCCAATCTTCTATGGCGTGCGCCAATGTTCTTCACTCAAGCACACTGGCATGCGCCAATACCTTATGGCGTGCACCAATATCACCAGCAGTAGTAAATAGCAAGTTCGGTTATGTCGATCCTCAGGGAATTGAGTTTCTAAGCCTCGTACTTAGTTTCTAAACTTATCTAGGAGTATATTATGATTATTTGTAACATGAACAAACCTCTAAAATTCGAATCTAATAATTTATGCAAGGGAAAAGTCTAAGAACTTCAAACACAAAACTAACAATCTAATTTAACAAATTTGAATAACAGTGAGTAAGGTACCTACGAAACCAATGAAACCAATAGATTCGGGGGGTTTATTAAGTATGTGACATGGTCCGAGTGTTTCAAAGGTGACCAATCTACACTTTCGCGCTAGATTGGTCTAAATTGATCCTAAACTAAGGTTAGAATGGCAAGATGTTCTTTCAACCCCAAAAGCCAACTAAACTCAAAAAAGAACCAACTAAACGTATCACTCAGTGGATAATTAGTTGCTAAGGATGATTTCTCTTCTTTCAAAGCAACTAATCATCTAGCTAATCTTTCCATTAACCCTATCTTCTTTCGGTCTCAAGGATTTACTAAGTTCATAGTCAAGGTTACTCATAAAGATTTTATCACAGCCAATTAGTCTAAACCAATGCATGGTTGCTATGACTTTGTCAAAACCAAAGTTGGTTGAGTCAAAACCGAACTTACTTGGCCACTAGACTCTTGTCGAAACCAAAGCATGATTACTAAGACTAATGATGATCATAATCTGAGTGACACCATGATTAAGCCTTAAAGTTATTAACTAGAACATAATCCTTATCATTTTAACCCCTTAAAACAATTGATTACATGTTAGTTTGAAGGCACCCAACCAACAGAATTAACTACTCAAACATATTTACAAAGAACAACATGCTTATAAATAGAAACATAACTTAAGCATAAATATACAAAGGAAAGAGTTAAGGAGAAGGAAGCTTACGAATGTTCTTGAAGCTTTCTTCTTTCTCCCTCACGTTCATGGCAAAGAGAGTTACATTTTCATGCCTCTCCTCTCTCTCTGCCTCTGCTAACTCTCTCCTCTTCTAACTTAGACAAAACTCACTTATTACAAAAACCAAAGTCAAAAGTCAAAAGCTAAGGTAATTAGTTTTTAATCTAAATATCCTAATAAATAACCACAAATGTCTCCCAAATGTGTCTGTCATCCTCTCAAAAGACCAAAAACTTGAGTGCCTTGGTCCCCAAAATGTTTGCCAATAAGAAGAGCAAGTGGGCTAGCCAACTTTTGTCACTATCTGTCTTTGGCGCGCGCCACGCGCACCTATGGCGCGCGCCAATCATGCCGTGGTGTGCCATCAGAGTGACCTCCCTCTCCTCTAGCGCACTCCAATAGTGCCTATGGCATGCGCCAATGCTCTTTAGAATGGTCTTCTTGCCTTGGTAAGCTCCATTTCACCCATGCCTTTGCACCATCGATCAAGCATCCTTCTCTAGTCCTCAAATAGGCTCCTAAAACCACAAAAAGTCAATGAAAAACAAAACATACAACTAAAATATGCAATGAACAAAAGCTAACATAAAGACAACTAGAACTCACTAAAACAATCTAAAAACACTAAGAACCTACTACGAAATACACACAAATAATGAGTGTTTTTGACACTCATCACACCCCCACACTTGAATCTTTGCTTGTCCCCAAGAAAAACTCAAAATGTGGAAACAAACTAAAAGAAAATCAAAAACTAACAAACAAACACATAACAAGGTAAAGACGTGGCATGAATGGATTAACACTTAACTTCCCTCAAAAACATCAACTTATGTCAAAATCTTATCATTAACCTAGTTAGTTTATCAATTCAAAACACAAAGCACTACAAACTAGTAATTGCCTCGATACTCTATTGTTTAAACAAATGTTGACTCTATGTACAGGACCTAGAAGGTTAAACACTCAAGGATAGTATAGTGTTTCACTAATGTAGTGTATATGGTGAACTTCCTATCACTCACGTATAGGTCAATATCTCAAAGCATCCTACGTCCTACTCTGTGTTATCTAAAAGTCGCAATGGTTTTCAATGATCGGGGGGGCTTTTCATCGGGTTGTAATAGGGCTAAAGGTCAAGGTGAGGTAAAAATGTATGGATAGTGGTTAAACCACCCAATCCGAGGACTCGATACAAGAACTATGCAATCACTCGTCTATGCTAAAACATCCTCACCAAGGATAAGAAAAGTAAACTCCCCAACATCCCAATGTGTTAAGACCGAGAAGCTCAAGTTTTGCCTAGAAACCATACTTTATTTAACTTCACATTCTTTTTTACTTCATTTTTCTTTTCTTTTTCAATTTTTTTTCTTTTTTCTCTCTTTTTCTTATATCACTTTTTCACAAACATTCAACAGACTATACAAACTGCACATGTCTAGGCAAAAACTTGGCTTACTATCTCGTCTTCCTACTATCACCAATCCAACCACTCAAGCTATAGTGACAAAGCTACCAACGTAGCCAACCCAATACAAATCATCCTAAAAGTCCTCAGATCCGATGGTCAAAGATAAGGAAGTTTGGTCAAGTTAGGCTTGTAATTGGTTTTCTCATCTAAAATCAAGAAAAGGCTCAGCTCAAATAGTTTAATGCAACTGGTAATGAAGGATTTTGGCTCTAAGGCTCTAGGCACAAATATCAAAGAATGCCCCATCATTTTACCAACTTCCGTACAACCTAGACTTCGATAAGTACTAGTAGGATGCCTCGATTAACTAACACTAGTATGCACCTCATGAAAAACAGAGACTGGTGTCTCTTCTGTTGGCTCAAGTACTCACAAGGTTCACACATCAACCCTCTAGTCTAGTCTACATAGTGACACCACTAGTCTAAACAAAAGAGTGTGAGGTTCCTACCAATTCCTAGGCATTATGCTAGAATTAAATCCCTAACCTAGGATATGATAAAATTGTAACACAAGCTAAAAATTTTTGAGGGGGGTCAAATTTTTCAAAAATTCATGCCAAGTCTACACCTATACATACAAAAACATAACATTCTGAACACTCTAAATACAAAAGAAAGATTCCAGATGGGAACCCTCCCCCACACTTGAATGACACATTGTCCTCAAGGTGTCTAAGAAACTAATAAACACCTAATCACGAAAATTGAGAGTTTTATCCTAATGATTCAATACATTAAGAAGCATCAGGGAGTTCGAACCCTGAAGAGCTCAAAATGGAAGCACTTCTGTATCAAATCACCAAGGATATGAAGAAACTCATCAACACATGCATACACACAAATTAAACAAAGATAAGCAAACAAACATAAAAATAAACAGATAAATACAATATCACACAAAGTCACTGCTATAAACTAAAGAACAAAATCGAAAGGCATAACACATATAAAAGAACAGAAAATAGAAAAATATAAAAAATAATGAAATAAAAGAAAGAAAAAGGAACTCCCTGTTACTCGTCTGGTAATGGTCTCGACTAGATCTTGATAGCGTAGGAGTCTGTTGATGCTTCCTCCTCTCCGTTCGGTGAATTCGGCTAGTTCCTTCAGCTTCTGATATTGTGCACAAACTTAGTATGTTGGATAGCGTATTACAAAAGTTCGATAAGCTCGGGCTAGTGTGGGTTTTCAGTTTTGGGTTTCGAGTGCGAGAGGATTTGAAATTGTGACCTAAAATTTGGCTCCCGCCCTTTTATTCTGCACTATTCTGACCTAAGTGGCATACGCTAGGTCCGACTGGCGTACGCTATTTGTTCGTGAATGACCTGATTTTAGTATGCCGTCTATATATGGTGTATTATACATATACAATATACATAAAAACTACACACTTATAGTATAAACTCACATATAATACAATCTAAGCTAATTTTTTATGTGTTTTCTATTTTTTAAATTTTTTTTGCTTTTATGTACGCTGCATTCCTGGAAAGCTTGAAAACCAGACGCCCCATTCTGATGGGTCACAGGTGCAACTATGACTTTCACAAATCACACAACTCACTAATGACATACCATGATGAACTACCTTTCCTTGCGACCCTTTTGGCTCTAAGCCTAGTCAAGTCACCAAATAGTACCACAGTATTCATATTTTGTGAGTTAGTGCTATTTTTGCTATAGTCACCTTCGTGTTCTAACTTCCTACTCCTAGGCACTCATCAATGTAAATTGTTGAGCACAACAATTGTATAGGAGTAACTTTTTATCCCTCATTAATCGTAAAAATGTAGAAATGTGCCAATCAACTAAAGATTCAATAGCACTCATGTTTATCGTGAGATTGAGAGGTGTTTTATCCTCCCCCAAAACTAACCAGTCCCAACCAAGAGTGGGTGGTTGTTCAACATTATGGTTGGGTGTTTTACCAATTAACAAATCTAAGATTAAAGGTTTAGCAAACCTTCTTGGATCTTGAAGTCGAGGGTGAATATTATGGCGGATGATACTAGACTCTTCCATAGACATGGCTTCTTCTTTTTGCTCCAAATCTTCAATATTCGTCAAATCCTTGGTTAAGCTAGAGTTATGCAAAAAGCAATGAGCACTAGTCATAGGTTCGTCAACCTCCATTTTTGTGCTTTTCAAAAACCCTATCTCTTCTTTCTCTTCTTTTTTTCCTCATTCTTTTCATCATCTATTAGAAGTACATTGGTATGATTAAATAAGCTAGTAGGGGTTTCTTGGTACCAATCATCTGTTTCAAAATCCCACAAATGAGCCTTATTCTCTAAACTAGATACAGCTTCTAAGAATGGCATTTGATAGATTTATGATAGTTGAGGAACATATAACCGTTCCTCAACTTCCAAGTCCATTTGCATATTGCCATCCTCAATTTGCACTTCATTGTCTTCCCAAAAATGATGGACTAGTTCAGATGGTTTAAATGAGATAGCATCTTTTGCATATGTATTGAAGCAAATGTCATCTGAGTGAGTTTGCCTTCTCTCAAAAGTTTGAAGTGAGGCAGTCAACTCCTCAAAATCTTTGAGCTTAAATTCAATATTTTCCATATCTTCTCCATCCTTGCTTCTACTAAGTCCAATCTATCATTTAGGGAATCAGATTTTAAGAGTTATACTTCTTCTTTGCACCATGAGGAATAAGGATTTCCACTCCATAATGGAATACTAATGGTATCATGTTGCTCCTCATTGTTAAACGCAAAATTCTCATGATCTGAGGAGGCTCCGTAGGGGGTGTCGAACCAATATTCTTCATATTGACTTTTGTTATGTCCTAACCACCCGCATCGTTTACAAGTCCAAAGCTGAGCTTGGCTGAGTTGGAGTTCTCTTTAATTTGCTTCCACCCGTTTACGTGTATCCTCAACTTCATCTTCTAAAAATGAACTTTCTATTCCTTGGTACCAATGGTAACCAAAGGAATCTATCTTAACTAGACAAACTAAAATAAACTATAAAATAAAATAAAAATATACTAATCAAAGTTCGTAAACCAAATTGAGTGTCTATAACTCAATTCCTCAGCAACAGTGCCAATTTGTTCATGTCGGAATATCCTTTGTGCTCGATCCAAAGTGTGCTGATGATTCGCGTGTTGTTTATAGCATCCTAGCCTCTTATGACACATACTAGTCGTGTCCTTGGCGTGCACCAATGATGTCCAACAATGCTCACCGCACAAGCAGTTGGCACGGGCCAATGTCTAGCTATATTAGCGCGTGCCAATCTTCTATGACGTGCGCCAATGTTCTTCACTCAAGCACACTAGTGCGCACCAATACCTTATGGCATGCGCCAATATCACTAGCAGTAGTACAGAGCAAGACCGGTTATGTCAATCCTCAGGGAATTGAGTTTCTAGGCCTTGTACTTAGTTTCTAAACTTGTCTAGGAATATATTATGATTATTTGTAACATGAACAAACCTCTACAATTCGAATTTAATAATTTATGCAAGTAAAAGTCTATGAACTTCAAATACAAAACTAACAATCTGATTTAACAAATTTGAACAACAGTGAGTAAGGTACCTACAAAACCAATGAAACCAACAGATTTAGGGGGTTTATTACGTATGTGACATGGTTCGAGTGTTTCAAAGGCAACCAATCTACACTTTCATGCTAGATTGGTCTAAATTGATCCTAAACTAAGGTTAGAATGGCAAGATATTCTTTTGACCCCAAAAGTCAACTAAACTCAGAAAAGAACCAACTAAATGTATCACTCAGTGGACAATTAGTTGCTAAGGATGATTTCTCTTCTTTCAAAGCAGCTAATCATCTAGCTAATCTTTTTATTAACCTTATCTCCTTTCGGTCTCAAGGATTAACTAAGTTCATAGTCAAGGTTACTCACAAAGATTTTATCACAGCCAATTAGTCTAAACCAATGCATGGTTGCTATGACTTTATCAAAACCAAAGTTGGTTGTGTCAAAACTGAACTTACTTGGCCATTAGACTCTTGTCAAAACCAAAGCATAGTTACTAAGACTAATGATGATCATAATCTGAGTGACACCATGATTAAGCCTTAAAGTCATTAACTAGGACATAATCCTTATCATTTTAACCCCTTAAAACAATTGATTACATGTTAGTTTGAAGGCACCCAACCAACAGAATTAACTACTCAAACATATTTACAAAGAACAACATGCTTATAAATAGAAACATAACTTAAGCATAAATATACAAAGGAAAGAGTTAAGGAGAAGGAAGCTTATGGATATTCTTGAAGCTTTCTTCCTTCTCCCTCACATTCATGGCAGAGTGAGTTACATTTTTGTGCCTCTCCTCTCTCTCTGCCTCTGCTCTTTCTCTCCTTTACTAACTTAGACAAAACTCACTTATTACAAAAACCAAAGTCAAAAGTCAAAAGCTAAGTTAATTAGTTTTTAATCTAAATATCCTAAAAACTAATCACAAATATCTCCCAAATATGTCTGCCATCCTCTCAAAAGACCAAAAACCTGAGTGTCTTAGCCCCCAAAATGTTTGCCAATAAGAAGAGCAAGTGGGCTAGCCAACATCTGTCACTGTCTGTCTTTGGCGCGCGCCAATCCTGCCGTGGTGTGCCATCAGAGTGACCTCCCTCTCCTCTAGCGCACGCTAATAGTGCCTATGGCATGTGCCAATGCTCTTTAGAATGGTCTTCTTGCCTTCGTGAGCTCCATTTCACCCATGCCTTTGCACCATCGATCAAGCATCCTTCTCTAGTCCTCAAATAGGCTCCTAAAACCACAAAAAGTCAATGAAAAACAAAACACACAACTAAAATATGCAATAAATGAAAGCTAACACAAAGACAACTAGAACTCACTAAAACAATCTAAAAACACTAAGAACCTACAACGAAATGTACACAAATAATGAGTGTTTTCACACTCATCAGCACCTCCCAAAGAAAATCAACGTGATTACCAAGTCACGATCAAGAAATCTAAATCTGCGTGCATGTGTTATGAATCAATGACTTGGAGCAAAAGAATATTGTTCTCCATTATGCCATGGACACTAAGATTAGAAAGGATCTATCGTAAGTTTTTTGGTCACATACTATTGCATATATTCTTTTAACTTTCTCGAAGATGATAATATTTGTTGTTATTTTACATTTGTTTGCCTTATAGTGGGGAGCTTCTTGTGTTTGATAAAGCACCATACCTATTAAGAGAAGATGCGATAACCCTTCGACCAAGACAGTGGGTTTCTTCGATAGTGCCAGAATTTTATGCTAGGGCAAAAGCAAGACAAGTTCACAACAGCAACTTACCTATTTATCGAGTTGTATTATCAAGACAAACTGGAGTAAGTATCCTTTTTGCATTACTTTTTCATTCGAGCTGTGATATTGGTTTGTAGTGCTGATTTACTAGTTTATTGGTTGACTGGTTTAGCTAGTTATGTATGTTGTTACTGGTTTTGATATTAAGTGATCATGCGTGTTTACTATTTTATTGGTTTACTGTTTATTAGTTTACAGATATACTGATTTACCAGCATATTGGTTTATTGGTTTATTGGTTTATTGGTTTTACTGGTTTTATGATTTACTGGTTTACTAGTTTTCTGATTTTATTGGTTTACTGATTTTTAGATTTACTGGTTTACTGATTTTTAGCATATGATGATGAGTTTGAATGTCCTAGACATAGGGACACAAGAGAATAAAGAATTTTGGTCCAAATTTTCTACACATATGCAAAAAGCAGTCGAAGATCAATACCCTTAGGACATGCTATATATACAAGACATCCCTACATAAGTGTTAAGATATACGTTAGATGTCTTATATCCAGTTGTTGCTTTTAATATTATGCTTCTTTAATTGATAAAATCTATATATTCTTCCCATGCAGTTGATGGTGACTCACTACGATAACCAACACTTCACTGTTTATGTCATTGATATATCTTTCAAGGCATGCTTTATCCTGGATAGCTGGAAGAACATTGGGTAGGAGATGCTTTCAAATTTGATTTACAGAGGTTGCACCATTTAGTCATTTCTAGCTCCTTTTGTCCATGGATTCATGGGTATGAATATCAATGATTTTGATTGGAAACTTTTGGAGACATGTCCAAACAAGATGATAATTATAAATGCAGAGTATTCGCTTCTATGTTTTTGAAATGTTATTCATTTGATTGGGCGGTGGATAACTTACAAAAGTTTGGTTGGACTGACACACTGGAAGCATTAGGGCAAGACATTTTCCATGATATTGTTATACATCTAGACAATTTGTTGCTGCCCAAAGTGTTGTGAAAGGCTTTGAAGTGGTTTGACAAACTTTCCAAAATGACAAAGACGGCGAAAGGAAAGATGACATTTAATAAAAAATAGTTGTATCAGCTTGATTTTAATTCCTAGTTTTTTGGACCTTATAGTGATTAGTTTTTGACATGTTTAATGTTTGCAATTAGCATTAATAGTTACTTTAAATCAATTATGTTGGTTTACTGGTTAATTGGTTTACTGGTTAATTAGTTTACTGGTTTATTGATTTACTCAGCAAAACAAACTAATAATGCAACAAAATAAACAAATAACGCAGCAAAACAAACCAGCAACTCTGTAAAATAAACTAATAATGCAACAAAATAAATCAATGACACAGCAAAACAAACCAGTAACTCAGTAAAATAAAACCAATAACAAAAATGGAATGAATAAGCAAGTCTCAACAAAAATACAATTAAATTGAGATTCTACTTCACTAACAATTACTGGAACTTGTGTTAAGAGTTACTTAATTCAGTATTGTTGGTTTACTAGTTTATTGATTTACTCACAAAACAAACTAATAATGCAGCAAAATAAATCAATGATTCAGCAAAATAAACTAGTAACTTAGTATAACAAATCAATAATTAAACAAAATAAACAAATGATGCAGTAAAACAAATGAGTAACTTAGTAAAACAAACCAATAATGCAACAAAATAAATCAATGATGTAGTAAAATAAACTAGTAACTTAGTAAAATAAAACCAATAACAAAAATGAAATAAATAAGCAAGTCTAAACAAAAATATAATTAAATTGAGATTCGACTACACTAGCAATAACTGGTTTGGCATAAAAGGAACATAGTCTTAACAAAATACAATGTTAAAATCTATTTTAGAGCAAATTGCCCTCAGGTCTCTGTCCTTTGCTAAAATCACTATTTTCGTCCCTCCTGTTTTGAAAAAGAGACTTTAGTCCCCCACCTTTGCGTTTTTATCACTCTGAGGTCCCTGGCTGATGTCATTATTTATTTTACTTTATTTTTAATTATTAAAATTACTTCTTTACCCTAAAAAATTAAAGAAATTACTAGGTCTTCTTCTCCGGCCATCCTTCTTCTCCGGCCATCCTTCTTCTCCGGGTAGTTACCGGCGAAACAAACTACTTCATGAAGCACACCCCTTACCGAAGCCTCCACCCTCCTTGCTTCGTCCACGATCTCATTCCATAGCCATGCCTCGCTCACCTCCTCGTCCTCCCGAGCCATTGTCAGCCAGGATTTTGCTACACCGATGCTGTCCCTTTCCGTCCCGCTCGCCAATGGCTGAGAACTCTCTCCCCGACTACTATCTCCGCTGAAGAACACCAAGTTCGAACCATCTAACAAGACGGTAAGCCTCGCGAAGGGGGAGGATGAGTCGAAGTACTTCGTTTCAGTGGCAATCTGGACCTCGGCGATTAGTGGAGGTAGCACAACGACTGCCACGTGGCTGTCTATGGAGTAGACAGAGAAGTTTGCTAGGAGGACATGACCTTCTTCATCAAGTGTGGATTGGAGGTCGCCGCGCATGGAGGAGACGATCTCCTTCATTGAGTAGTAAGCCGAGGATGAGGGTTCCGGCAAGGAGCGATGGTAGAGATGTGTTTTTTTATGGAAGGGTATAATGGTCTTTTTTTAGATAAAACAAATGATGACATCAGCCAGGGACTTTAGAGTACAATAAAAGCAAATAGAAGGACAAAAGTATCTTTTTTGAAAGAGAAGGGACAAAAATAGTGATTTTAGCAAAGGACAGGGACCTGAGGGCAATTTGCTCTCTATTTTATTCTGGTAGTTGGTTCAAATCTATGTCTACAACAGATGTACTGCCATCTGTTGCATCTTTCCGTTGCTTCTTTGCTTCTCTTTCATTTCCGTACTTTTTCACGCCCGTTTTCACTTGCACTCTTTAACCTCTGTCTGGACTTGTTAGGATTCTGATTTTTTTATTACCTTTCCAAATGACTATGGCGTCGATTGGTTGCCTCCATCATCAACGTCGTCTGGTTGGTCTTGTTGTAATAGAGCACCTTAAATTCAAGAGTGGTATTTTGTTAGTAATGTATAACCAGTAGAATGTAGATTCAGCAATAAAGGAGAATGTTGTTACATGATGTTGATTTTTGTAAATAGTGAGTTATCATTTTATTCAGATTTTCATGAACTTTTGTTGAACTTTCCCAATCCAAAGATACGATAGTAGCCAAGTAATTCATCTTAGACGTCAAATACTGGTGGTATTGCGTGAAATTGCTATTCTTCATTGGCTGGTCAATAGATATACTCAACCCCTCTTAGGCTTTTTTGGTCCACCTACTTAAGATATAATGATTAGGTAAAGTACTAAAATTAGCTCCATCTGCAAAGCTACTCAAAGTATATATCTGCAAAGTATTCCAAGGGTTTCGTACATTCGGCACAAACACGTAAGCAATGTTTTGCCCTTCTAAATTTATACCAGTCTTATGTCAAGCACATTTGTACCAGCACCCTTCTTGAAAACATGATAGTGATTAGTGTCTCTGACACTTTTAAACAGCTTTAGTTATACGAACCAGCAATATAACAATATCAAGCATTAATAGAATTCATTAATAGTATTCCATATCTTGCACTTGATTTGCATCAAATTCTTCTTGAACTAAGTATGTTAGTGATTCTTCATATTATCGCCGAAACTTTGCAAATATTTTGTGCGTGTACACCTCGCCAGATATGACCAAAGGACAAATCTTATGCTTATTAAGAGGCAAGTTTACCTTTTCATCGTAATTTGATTGCCTCTCATTATTTCTAGTATTATTCACCATATTGTTGAAATGAGTTAAGAACTCAACCAAGTTGTAGCATGGCTGTAAATACTGTTTCACATTGGCATTACAAGATTCTGCCAATTGTGTTCTTACCATACCAGCAGTGAAGTGTTAATGAACCCATGCGGATGACCACTTTTTCTAGCAACTATGAATCCACTCCAATCAATCGTGCCCATCTGGGGAGAAAGACTCTTTAATCATCGCTTTCCATAATAAGTTGAATTCTTCTTCACTAGTAACATCATAAGTCATTTTTGTGAAGGCGTCAGATACTTTGGATGTATAGAGTTGGCTAAGTCTTTTCTTCGCATACTTTAATATGTGCCACTACAAAGAGCATGATATGTATCTATGAAATAAAGAAAACCAATAATTAGGTATTATTAAACCAATAACCCAGCACAATAAACCAATAATTCAGCATGATCAAACTAATAACGCAGCAAAAGAAACCAATAAACCATCAAAACAAATCAGTAAACTAGCAAAACAAACCAATAATGCAGCATAATAAACCAATGACTCAGCAAAAGAAACCAATAAACCAGCAAAACAAACTAATAATGCAGCATAATAAACTAATGACTCAACAAAACAAACTAGTAAACTAGCAAAATAAACCAGTATACCAGTAAAACTGACTAATAACGCAGCAAAAGAAACTAATAATACAGCATAATAAACCAATGACTCAGTTTATCAAACTAGTAAATCAGTAAAACAAACCAATATACCAACAAAATAAACCAGTAAACAAGCAAAACAAACCAATAACATAAATGGAATAAATTGGCAAGACTGAACAAAAATACCAGGTAATTGAGATTCTAATGCACTATCAATTACCTGGGCTTGGTCTATGAATATTGTTTCTGGTGCCTTATTCTCCATGCAGCTTAAGAACATCTTGAATAGCCATCCAAAAGATTCAGTAGTCTCGTGAAACATTAGAGCTGCACCAAAAATGCATGTCTCTCGGTGGTTGTTGAATCCTACAAATATACCTATGACAACCATTAATTTCATCCAATCTCAACCATTAATTTCATCCAAACTCATTTGATAAAATCAAAAGTAGATCAATTACCTAATGGTCGATAGTTGTTGTTCGTCTGATACGTGGTGTCAAAGACAATTGCATCGCCAAATAGTTAGTAGTCCAACCACATTTTTAGTCTGCCCAAAATATGTTCATAATTTGGTCATCAACATCGACTTGCACCTCGTAAAAAAATGACGGGTTGCAAAATGCCTCATCCTTGAAATATTTTTGCAAAGTTGTCGCTTCTCCCTTTTGCATTGATCTTTGTCATTTTCTATTCAAAAAATTCTTCAAATCTGTCTTAAGAAATCTGAGATTATCCACACCTCCAACTGCTTTCACCATAATGTCGTACGAAGATTTATTCCTCATATCGGCATCATTATGCATTATGGAAATTTGTTTCTGGAATGTATTCATCTTCCTATTGCCCATTAGTAAATATATTAAATCTCCAAGAACCAATTCATGGTTATGTTCAACTATCCAATGTGACAAGAAGAAAACACCTCTGTCAGTTGAATAGTGGAAAAAAATTCTTGTTGGACAATTTGTCCTTGTAAGAAAAAATTTTTTTATCTTTGGGCTGTTGCTCGCAACACGAGAACCTTCCTTATTGCAAAGGATGCAGATATAGCGCACTTGTTCAATTGTTGCTCCATTTATTTTCATCTTTTTGGAATAATCTTTGCATATCGAAAATCCTTTTCTAATTAAATACAGTTCATAAAATTTGTGAACTTCTTGCTTGGTCCTAAATTGTATGTTATGCCAATTCTCTTTGTTCTCCAATTCTTCCAGTGTGTCTCCAAAAACTACTAGAAGAATATCAAACCAATAATTGAGAATTAAAAATTGGTAACCCCTGTTAAAACCAACAATACATGAAAGATAAGCCAACAATGTAGGATATCAAACCGGAACCCAAGCCCAAAAAACTAGTAACACAACATATTAAACCAGTAAATCAGAATAAAAATATGTACATAGAACATGAAAAAACAAAACCACTGACAAAAATTACAAAACGATAACAACATGTATAAACAGTAAAACCAGCAAACTAGTAAATCAATAAACCAATAAATCAATAAACCAATAAACCAGTAAATTAATAAACCAGTAAACCAATAAACCAATAAACTAGTATATCAATAAACTAATAAAACAGTACACAATAAACCAGTAACCAGTAAATAAGTAAATCAGTAAACATGTAAACTAATAAATCAATAAACCAGTAAACTAATAAATAAGTAAACCAGTAAATCAATAAACCAGTAAACATGTAAACCAGAAAATCAATAAGCCAGTAAGTAAATCAATAAACTAGTAAACATGGAATAACCGTACCTTCCAGATTTGTTGACTCGTTGATTGGAACATCATCGGCGGATGATAATGTTTCATTGATCAGAATATCATCGGCAGATGATAATGTTTCATTGATCGGAACATCATTGGTAAATGATAATGTATTCATCCTTGTTTAGTGTCGAAGTCGGAAAAAGGATAAACTTACGGAGGAACGTGGTCGTCGGATATTAATATGTTTGACCGATTGGCGATGTACAGAGGATCGCCAGAGAAACGTGCTCATCATTCGCCTTGCACCTCCTCGGTGTTGACTTCAATAGAGAAAATGTAGAAAGAATAGTTTAGAGATTAGAATAATGACAGGTACTAATTAGGATTTTTGTGGGTGGTTAATTAATAGGAGAAATAAATTGCTAATTAGGTGGGAGGTTAATTAATTGGAGAAATAAATCCGATGATTCAAAATAGGCTGGTAGTTGTAGAGATTATGGAGAGAGAAACAAATCAATGGAAATTTACCAAATCAATCTTTTTTATTAATTCTCTTTCTTTAGTCCCCACATGGGGACTAATAGCTTGTCCCCACCAAATCTACTCCCAAGAACTTGTAGCAGCTAGGTCATTTGGGAATGCACCAGATCATATATTCCATAACATATATGAATGATTTGAATGAGAAAAACAATCATAATAAAATTAGAGGTGACACTAAATAAGAATTGGATGATGATCACCAAATAGTGCAACCACTACAGAGTAATAGAGAGCGTAATCCTCTATACCACATACTACTAGTAGTCAAAATATGTATTGGAAATAACAACATCATTAATAGTTACTAATTCTCACCAAAAAAAAAAGTTACTAATGTTACTTTTGTATGAACAACTTGTTTTATTTTATAACAATTTGCTAGTAATGGTTGATCTTACGTTCAGAACATCTTTCTTTTCAGTTGAGGATTGATTTTATGTTTAGAATATTATTTATGTTCGGGATCTTGTTTCAGATGTTTATTAAAAAAGGTTGAATTTTTTTAGATTTTCAGTGGCTTGTTTCTATCCAAAGGTGGTGATTGCTCAAAAAGTACCATATCATGTATTTTGCGCTATAACATGGGTGGAAAAAAAAAATACGGATGCACAAAAAGGTGCCACATTTTGCATTTTTTTTGCAAAGTAATGTCCAATAGACAAAATCGCATTAAACACACCTTTTTTGCACGTTTGGTTAAAAAAATCCGAGTTTTCCCAAACTTTTTCATACATCCATATTTTCCTGATTTGATTAAAAAAATTGCACTGATTTTATAGATATTTTATATCACTGTACACTAATTGTACTATTTTTGGAGACTATTTGAAATGACTACACATGAATGAAAAAGTGTATATAAAATTAACTCTATAAATAACAAATTTTGATATTCACATTGATAACCTAAAAAAATACAAGATAGACTACAGAAATTATAAGAGGTGGATATTCGTCAATTTAATGATGATTATATGTAGTTACATACATCAAAGTATTTTGGTGGACTCAAAAGAGAGAATATTTTGTCAAATAGAGTCTAAAACCCTTGTTAGTGGCCTACAAATGTTAAATGCATCAATCTTGAAAACAAGATCATTAGAGAAAGTAAAAAATAGCATAGCAACATATGAAGCGGTATTAATCATGATCTATCAAGAGAATAACTATATGATGCTACGAGAAAAGAGATATCATGTGTTGGATTTAGCAAGAAAGCAAGTATCAATATTAGGTAAGGAGCTATTTGATATGCATCATGACAATATTTTTAATAATGCAAACTATATGTCTAGCAAGTACTAAATTACATGACTAATCTATATGACTAAATTATCTGTGTATTAATCATCTTCATCTGATATTTCGATATCTGATGCAAGTTTGTTTACTTGCGTAAGTGAGCCACCTTCATTGTTGACAACAATAAAACCAGGTTGTAACATATACATATATTTTCTTGCTGTTAGAATATTACGAGCTTCAATAAGCATTTATCATACTCTTTCCCTCATATTAGTTGAGATCAATCTTAATGCAATTATTTTGTTCCTGTATTCAAAAGAGAGCTCTCTACATAATTTTTGCATTATAGCATGGCATGTTCATAACTATTACTTGAGAAATCTTTATAGTCACTTGTCGTGTATTTGTTTGTAACCAATATGATTGGTTTATCCGAGTCAACCATCCATTGATCATTGTCTGAGCAACTATGGGTGAATTAATCATTTTGCATTATAAATGACAAATATCATAGTAGTATATTACATAAAAATTCAAAATAATTCACCTGCATATTTTATTAAATTTTTGATTCTGTCATACTTGAACTTAGTGTTGTAGTTGCTCGCAACATGTAAAAAAAATGTCGCCACACTGCTCCTAAAGACTCATTCCAATCACAAATCTCAATATTCATGGTCTTTCAAATGCTCTTGTAATGATCTAAAATAATATATAATCTATAAGGATTTGTCACATAAAGCTTGAGTTGTACTAGCAATCATGATTAATTGTCATTATTCTCACTCTCAACTAGTCCAAAAGTGACAAAAATAATGCATTATTTCCATCAATTATAGTTGTTATTAAGAAAGTATTCTTGTATTTTCTGTAAAGCCAGTTCTCATTAATTAAAAAAACAGGAATATATTTCTTAAAAGCATTGATGCTTGACTTGAAGGCCCAAAGTTCCAATGTCATAGTAGTTCCTCATGGCTTAAATATTAGTGTTTGTGTAACACTAATAATATTTCCACTCTACAAATGTTACTCATGGCACATAAACATTAAGCAACTCCACAACGTTTGTTTGATTCCTTGACATGATAGTCATATTTGACTTCCATCAAATATCTTTTAACATACAATATCATCTCTTTCTCCATGTCTGAAATTCTCTTCTTTCTCATATCTTATTGACAACCCAACTTTTATCATTAGCAACTTCACACTCTTCATCCTCATCACGATCCCAATTTGGCTCAATATCTTCATCACTTGTATCAATATTAGGATTTTGATAAGGAATTTCTATCATATTATCTTTATGACATATTATAGACAATTCAGCTCCTGATTAGTGGACATCAATAATATAATAATAATTTTCATAGTCATGCTGAAGAACATAGATTTATATCAAATTCATTGGGTCTTGAAGTTCTAGCTCGACGAATATTGTATTGTGGAGCACTCACAACCCTAGTATTGTAAGGACTACTGAGAACTAATTGACCACGAAAAGTGTTACATACCTTAACAAGTATCTCTAAAATTATGAAAATAATCATGCCTACGTGATCATCACCACAAACTTCTACAGAACTATATTGAATAGTGGGTCTAAATGCTATTGTCAATCTGTACAACCTACCAATAAATTCACAGTGACCAAATCCTAGCTTAATTGCTCCATAAAGTAAGTGAAATGTAACTGCATATGCAATTTGATCATTTTTTTTCTTCCACTGATATAATCTAGACCTTCCAAAC
>SOPF01019014.1:0-13610 GCA_012979155.1 Hypericum perforatum
CTATGAAAAATTTCTTTTTCATCCCGTTTTTTTTACATTTTAGTCCCAAATCTCAAATTTTTTTCAATTATTTTTATTATATAATAAATTCGTCTCGAACCTATGGAATTCCGTAAATACCTCTCACCCGCTTTCGAATTTCACCAAATGCTCAACATCAAAGTCGTAGATCTAGATCTTACGGATCCTCTCGTTTTGGAATCGCTCAATTCAGAGTATGTATGCGAAAGTTATGATGTTTCTACCGAAAGTTGACGAACTAAGCCTATCAATCATAACACGTCACCTTTTGGGGAAATATGTGTAACTTTTTCGTGCGAACTCCGATTTAGATGATTTCAAGTCGGGTAGGTTTGCAACACATTCGTCTACGACTTTTGTGTTGTGAGTTTTGTGATTTGAGCCTTGCGTTTTTGAGTTTCATGTGATTTCGATTGGTATTAGCATTGATAGGCTTAGTTCGTCAACTTTCGGTAGAAACATCATAACTTTCGCATACATACTCTGAATCGAGCGATTCCAAAACAAGAGGATCCGTAAGATCTGGATCTATGACTTTGATGTTGAGCGTTTGGTGAAATTCGGAAGCGGGTGAGGGGTATTTCCGGAATTCCATAGGTTCGGGACGAATTTATGATATAATAAAAATAATTGAAAAAAATTTGAGATTTGGGACTAAAATGTAAAAAAAACGGGATGAAAAAGAAATTTTTCATAGGTTCGGGACGAATTTAGGTTCGGAGGACTAAAAGTGAAACCACAGGACTTTTTTGTATTTTTCCCTAATTTTTATTTTGTTTTTTGGATTTTTTTATTTTTGGCTTAAGGGTATTTTGGTCAATTCAGTGTTAAAAAAATAAAAAAAATTGATGATGTCAGCGAAGGTTAAGCCAGGGACCTGAGAGTAATATTTCGTTATAACACAGGGATCTTAAATCTTATTCAAATTACACAGGGACTCTATTACAAAATCGTCAATAGTTCAGGGACCTGAGGGTAATTAACCCTAAATTTTTTAAAGTGTATTCTATGGGAAGAACAAAGAGGAAGCCATGGCCGTGACAGATATGTAAATTTAACACAGCTAATCCTTTCGTTTGCTTATGTCTTTCATAATTATGGTTTCGTCCCCCAATATGGTTTCTATGTAGGCGTCGATTTTGTGTTTTTGCTTATGGATTTATTATTTTAATTCAATTAATTAGAGTAATCGGTGATAATTTTGTTGTGATGCAAGACATTTAGAAGTTCATTAGTTTTTTTTTTGTTTATATTCAGCTGTGGAATTTTTAACGATCTGAATGTAAGATCAAAATAAGTTAGAATCTCACTATTCGATTTAAAAGTTTGTTAGTAGGAGTCGATAGATTGGGGGTAAGTAAAGGTAATAAAAAATGTATAAGCTATTTTATTAATTGCAGGGTAACTTATGTTTGCATAGAGTATCTTAAAGGTTTTTCATTTGTAAAAATTAAAATACACAAAATACTAAATCCACTCTTAGACAAATATATTGATAAATATTGTATCAAGCTGACGCTGTAGTTAGAATTGTTAGGCTGCTGAGAGCATATTAACTTCCGACTATAGAGTCCAAAATGAACATAGTGTTACGCTGCAGACTAAACAAAGCACATATTACTGTCCACACAAAAATTTGTTTTATGTAACGAGCAACGTGGTCTATAAATTAATTTTGATCACTAGCACATGTGATCTTTTATTTTCACCTATATACATATATGACCTATCGTCATTGCTAAAAATGATAAGGGATTACTAATTACGCATGTTTAAATTTTTTTATAATGATAATCAAGACATATTAAAAAGTATTTACACCAAAAAGTTAAAATTGTATTATGATAGATAATGTAATATAAAAAAAATTACAAATTACGTTATTCTACGAGTTTAACGCAACCAAATCACAAAACTATGAAGAAAGACATCAATGAATTAATTAGATGTTTTTCTAATATTTTCCAATACTTTGACCACACTAATTTTTTTAATATTTAGACCAAATACGATTTTGAATAGAGAAAAGATGACCACATGAAGAGAATGTAAAAGAAATATGCGAGGGTGTTATGATTGCTTATAATTATTTCTTATGAATGTGTTGTGATTCTTATCATTTATTATTTAATTATTCCTTATAAAAGTGTGTTGTTATTCCTTATAATTATTCCTTACTATGTTTCAATTTAAATTATAAATTTACTCCAGTAAAAATTGAAGGATATAAAGCGCGATTAATGCATAATCGCACGTTAATCCCTCGATTAATCAACGTACAAATACGTTAAATAAACACGACTTACTTGTTGTAGCGTGTTCCCGAAGGACCGTTGGGACGAGGTAGTGCTACCGGTCAATTCACGATCACGAACGGATCGGATTCGTGAATAATTTTCCACGAATGGCCTCGGACCGCAAATTCTAAGACCTACAGGGATAGAATCTTAATTCTTCCCTCTGTGTGTATGGGAGTGGATATGTCTTGGCCGAAAATTACATTAGTGTTCACCAGCTTTCTCCTCCCTTTTATAGGGAGGTCCATAGGATGCCACATCATCCTTTATGGTGAGTAAGCACACATTTTGCTTACTAAAATTTCCAAGTGTCAAACAATTGGAAAAAGTTGCTGGGTCAACCTCTTGGGCCCAACAAATGGGCTTGAACTTAAATTTAGACAATAATGGGTGACAAATCACCCAAAGTCCAACATCTCCCACTCACACATTATTGACCATAGTCAACAAAATCTCAGATATTCACTTAGCAAGAATTTCGTGCGACCAGCATACATCGAGTGTGGATAGCTAAACTCAAGAGCACTCACAATGGCCACATGAATTGTAGCATCTCGATATCCTCATTACGTATCGTATGCCTTATCCTAGGCCTCATCTCATATCCCATTGTTATCACATGTGATTTCAAACAATTTGTTCGTGTTCACTATTGTATTACACATAACACAATAGGTGCACCAGAACTACGAATCTCAGGAATATGATCGATGAAGAACCTTCTCCTTTATAAGTATTTCTTCCATCATGATAATGCCTGCTTTTCTAGTCAGCCTTGCCAGGTCGAATTATGAATCATGACCTTTTCATAGACTTTCCAAGCTAGCAGCACAAAATCATATTTCCGAAATACGTTAAAGATCATAAGGATAGTATCTCCAAAAACCAAGTTTTCAAAATTGGTCTCATACCAGGGAAACAGAAATCACTCTATGATTTCCCATCCATTGGTCGACTAAGCAAACATGGTACTAACCACGTTCTATGATGTTCATTCCTTCGAAAAGGAGCGCATGTGATAAACAAATTAATATCATACTAGAGCATCAGCCTCATTGTTTTACAGAACAACGGCCTTAGTTTATATAAAAGTGCTCTAGGCTATTAAGACATATTAGTGATAAGTTTTACTTATTTCTTATCACTCAGATTTACAAAAAATCCTATGCAGCAACAAATACTTGCATTCACAAATCTCGCACTTTAACAAGATCTTATCTTGTAGTTAAGCAAGACGGCATCAACATTTTAGAACAGACACTCGATGTAATGATGTTCATAAAACTGCCTCAACTCAACAAAGAATCAACATATTGACTCCTACTGAGGTAAACACCCGTGTGAGTGGGCTACTTTTCTGTCTCACATACATTTGTAAATGTTAATCAAAATAACATTCACAATTGTATTACTGATATAGTATCAAATTCCATTGAATAACGAACTCAATAGACACTATTTGAGCAAGAAATAAGTTATTTACAAATCCTGGGACCTATGATATTTCTCAAAACATCATAAGGTACAACCTAAGATCTGCGATCATATCTCACATAGATATGTGTTTCATGCTTACTTCTTCACATATAACTAAACATAACATATGTTTATTGGTTCATCTGGAATAGCTTTGGATAAATGGTTGAAGACTCTCTTTAACCATTTTATTTATTGCATAATGGTTACAAAAACTACATACTCAGTTTTTATAACTGATTAGGAGATAAACACAAGTCTATTTATAGCTACTCCATGAGATAGCTTCTCCTAATGGCAAATAAATATATCCAAATATGAATATTCATATATTCACATCTCATGCCTAAATGGCATTAGCTTAACCCATGATGTCAGGTCTTAATCAAAATGATTGTATTGCAATCATTTCTAAGTACTTTATAATTTTCTTAACCAAAAAGTCAATGTGCTATGTTTGGATTACAATAATCCAAAATATTTACTTAAAGGACATCCATCACATCCTTTAGTTTATGAGGAATATCTGGATACAAGTCTTTACTCAAGAAAATGACATTTTAACTACTAGGGCACATAGGGCTAATATCATCACACTCAAATCGTTAAACTCAAACAATTTCTCAAAATCTTAACTTCGAGTAGTAATGAATCACTCTAATATCTTTAAATTTCAAAGTTAGTTGTAAACCACACTTTGATCTTATAAAGATATTTCTAGTCAATTTTGACTATTTATGTCACTCATATATGATGACAAACTTTTTTAGAGCATTTAGTGTTGTTATCACAGTACTCATCAATTAATTCGAAAAATATACGACATTTCGTATTATGATCGAATCATGAAATGACAAGTTTAACACTGACTCGCATATAGATTGAGGCTACTTCACAAACTCTATGTTTGGTATCTCAATCTATGGATATAACTCTCTGGTCAAACCATATGAGTTTCTCCATCCAATTCTCCACTGAGAAATGCAGTCATTACATCCATTGGATGTAGCTCTGGATCAGGTAAGTCATTATAGCCAAAATTAACCCAACAATCAGAAATCTCATAACAATAGAGAATGACTCCTCATAGTCAACTCTTTCATATCATGTGATACCACTAAAAGTCAAGCAAGACTATTTATGCTTAATCTTGAGAATTCATTAATTCTCAAAATGTGCCTCTATAGACAGATCAACATCAAACCAATTCTCAAACATAGTTTGGTCTTACCTATTTGTTCATTGTATTGACTAATTCATTCTAACTGAGAACTGACATAGCATCCAGAATCATCTTATGTTCATTCTCATCTTATAGGATTTGCTAAAAGAAGTATCACTTGTATCTTTATACAAGAGACCATTTCTCACACTTTCAACCTTCAGTCGTTAGTATGAAAAAACTTATTCTTTTAGCTTTATGAATTTCCAAATTTGATAAATATCTCACATATCCATCGTAACTAGAATTTATATCCTATAGAAGTTTTATTCCAAACTCCCACTAAAGTTTAGAATCCTACTCCTACTAAGCCATAGATCTCACATACTCCCACTGAGATGTAGATCATTGGGATCATGAACTTCCGGATCAACTAGAGGTGGTAAATCATTATTTTCCTCTTCCACAAAATCCTCCCACCCGGAAGGAGTGATCCAGATGATTTTAACTTATCAGTTTCATATAAGATGGGTCATAACTCACCTATATTAATTTTGAAAAACTCATTTTTCAAAAAATATTATGTGGTACAAATGATCACTTTCCCATTTGATTTGTTCACTTTCGAACATGTATCAACTTATTTGATACTTGTAAGCATTTCACAAAGATATTCTTTGTAAAATACTCACACAAATGGACGCAAGATGATCTATACTCACAGTCTTGACCACATACTTCAGAATGAATTTAATACAACTAACGAATAAATCTAGTTATTTTGTGAATAGATCTCGTGACTATTTTTCTATTCTAGAAGCGTTCACATGTAGGTAAATTTGACCTTTACCAAATTACCTTTTAGTCATACCTTAGTTGGACAATCATGTGTTCTTGACCAACACAGTCCATTCTAGAATAACATAACTTGACATCAACTTCAGACGTTAAGTTATGATCGTAGAAAAATAATTGCAATGTAAATCATAGAGATTAACATTCAAAATGAGAATCTATTTACTAAATAACTTTCATAAATAAAGACTTATCCAGAATTCTACTCAATATATTATACTCAACTACCTAACTGAAATTAAGAGCCATTTAAACTTAAATGAACATGGAGTATATAACATTTCATGTAGAAGCAAAAATTTACTGACACAATCTGTTTGTATCAATTCTTTCAACTCCTACTCATGTATATAAACCAATATTGATGGAACTTACTCCAATCAATGCTTATTGGGATTCAACAAAGATTTCACACATCTATGTCACATGGCCTGTCTCAACTGAATCAATCACTTAATTGATATTCAGTTTGAAGAATAGATCTAGATAAATTTAATCCACTCACAAGTGAACTAAATAATTGTCTTGGCAATGCAACTTATCACAAAATGCCATATCTTCAGATAGTTAAAATATTTCTTCTCAGAAATATTAAACCTTTAAATCCTCCTACCCTCAGAACTTTTCTTTTGGGTTTAGTTCATTTAGTTCTTACTCTTTTGTTTCTTAACTATTCCATTTGCCTCAAACAGTTTCGGTCAACCTTATTATTGCTCCCACTAGAACAAACTCAAGTCACATACACTTTAGGATGGACTTTGATCGCTAAGAGACAATTCTCTTTAAGCTTGAGGTGACAACTCATATGAAATGCCTAATGTTATCAACATACATTTGGGCTATTCACATGATCAAAACTTGTAGGCATGAAATAATTATTATGCTTAACTTTTAAGCATATAACCAGCCTTAGCTAGCTTGTTGATCACATTAAACATCTTACATAAAGACATTATCGTCAAGCAATCGACTTCATAAATTGAGCACATTCTCATATTAGACCACAATCATAATCATAGTCTATAGAACCTAGTGTTCTTTCAGCACATAGCTATTCACATAGCTTAAAGAAAATTATGAAAGATACATTGTATGTAAAGAATTACATCAATAATACAAAATAATTTACTATACGTTATAACTATGAATGATTAAAGTCCTTGATTATCTCAGATTTGAAGTAGGTCACGGATATGTTTCCTCTCACAACTCCGAGAGGTAATCTCAAACCCTAATCATTCTAAGTTCTTTGATAGTAAATACAAGTGGATTTTTTTTTCTCATGGTAATAATCATGTTATCAAACAAATGATTTATTTAATCAAGATAACATATATCTACATGATAAATAACCATGAAAATAACACAAGTTCTAAACACACATGTTTAAGAACTTTCAACAAGACTTAACAAAAATTTAAATGATTTACGCAAAATAAGGAGGGTCTAAAGATTACATGACTTAAATTGGCATGGATCCTATGATCCAAAAGCACAAGGATAAGGAAATTCGCAATTATATTCCCCAATTGAAAAGTGACGTACACATCATCAACTTTACAACTACATTTGAGCATTAAAAAGAAATTTTCACAAAAAATCCACTTTTTATGCTCAATTATCCAACTAGACGCTACAAAACGCCTTTAAACATGCCATGTCCAAAAATAGAAAATTTTCATAATTTTCTCATCTTCGTCAACACTAGAAGATGCTTTAACATTTTTGCGCCAATACTCTTCTACAGTCATTACCTCCAGCTCAGACACACATATGTATTCTATTGTAAACAGAAGTTAAGTTTACTTTCATTAACTTCAAACAATTCTTATATTCCTATAACTAGATATGACACATCAATATCTAGCCAATTGTGTTGTGTATAATCACAACACGTGCTAAAACATAAAGCACTCAGGAATATTTTCAAAAAGATATTATCGTAAACTTGCAACACAATACAAAAGTCTTAGGATAAATACTCGTATTTTTCCCAAGCTATGATCAAAAAACTTATTTTTCGATCAAAAAACGATAATGTCTTATACTAAGAATTTGTTCACAATTGAGCTATTATACGTAATCAATACATATACCTCAAAAAATATTTTTCGGACATATCCGAAAAAATTAGGTTTGTTAAAAATTATCTTAATAATTTTCCAAAACAAGCCTAATTAAAAGATTCACATAAAATCTTTTATGTAATTGAATAAAATTTTATTCAATTAGACTCATATGATTTTCAAGCCCATATAACTCAAAAATCAAACTTAATTAAAAAATACACATATTTTTCAATCCTATTTAATGTCCAAAATTAAATACAACATCTAATTTTGAACAACCAATAAATATATTTTAAAACCAATCTAAAATATATTTAAGTTCTTAAAATTATAAAAATAACTTTAAAAACTTAATTTAGGAATTAATCTGTAATTTTCAAAATTTTAATTGAATAAAAACAAATTTTATTCAACCAAAATACCAAAAAACAATCCAACCAAATTAACCAATTTTGACTCAAAGTCAAAATTAACCAAAATCAGAGGAGTCGAACCACTAAACCAGTCCAATCCGTCCAGTTTAATTTAAAATTGACCCGGGGTATAAAATAATTCGCGAAATCGCAATATTACGGTTTTGCCCCTCTCATTTCTCTTCTCCCCTTTCTTTCTCTCTCTCGCGTTCTCTCTCTCTCCTCGAAGAAAAAAGGAACACCGCCGACTACCTCCACGACCAATCGCTCACCATGGCGAGTCGGAGGCCGAAACCGATCAGACTCGACTCGCCATCTCACCTCGAATACGGCTATACCAACCTCGAGATCTGTAGCCCTGCAGTTTGGCTTCGCCATGGACATCTCCCCTCTGAGGTATTCGAATTCGAAATCATCGAAAATGTATCTCCGACGACGAAACTCGATGAAACCACGACCAAGCATCGCTGGGGAGTTGTCGGAGAGCCGATTCTGACCATTTACAGGTACCAAAATTGTTGGAAAAAGGTCGGATTGTGTTGGTTGAGAATTGGGGAAAAATCACCAATTTAGGGTTCATGCGGATGGTTAAAAATGGTAAATTACAATTTAATCCCTAGAGGTTTGCACGTTCGCGGTCCGAGGACCAGTCACAATAGCCGCGAAAAACAAACTTCAATTCAGTACCAAAGTTCTCGCGCGTGCAGGAAAAAGGACAAATCCTTTACCCGAGCGAAATATAAATTACAATCCAGTCCCTAAGTTGTAAATCGAATTACAAATAAGGGCAACAGATTGTAACTTTCACCAAAATTAACATAAAACATGATTTTGGGATCAAATAATCACAAATAAATTTGATTCCAAACATCATACAACGACCAGAACAATACCTAAGCTAGCTCTGATACCAATTGAAGGATTTAAAGCGCGATTAATGCATAATCGTACGTTAATCTCTTGATTAATCAACGTACAAATACGTTAAATAAACACGACTTACTTGTTGTAGCATGTTTCCGAAGGACTGTTGGGACAAGGTAGTGCTACCGGTCAATTCACGATCACGAACAGATCGGATTCGTGAATAATTTTCCACGAATAGCATCGGACCGCAAATTCTAAGACCTACAGGGATAGAATCGTAATTCTTCCCTCTGTGTGTATGGGAGTGGATATGTCTTGGCCAAAAATTACATTAGTGGTCACCAACTTTCTCCTCCCTTTTATAGGGAGGTCCATAGGATGCCACATCATCCTTTATGGTGAGTAAGCACACATTTTGCTTACTAAAATTTCCAAGTGTCAAAAATTGGAAAAAGCTGCTGGGTCAACCTCTTGGGCCCAACAAATGGGCTTGAACTTAAATTTAGACAATAATAGGTGACAAATTACCCAAGTCCAACAAAAATAAAAAAGGAAGGGCATGATTGAAATTTCGTTATTGCAGGCTGGAATCAAATAAAATAATTATCATACAATATTTAACTTTTTATTGTAGCTAGACGAATCACATAATTAGTATTAGTCTATTTTTTTATACTCTTATTAACAAATTGTTAATATTTGCAGATTTTATATACTCTAATCATAACATAGTATTTTCTGAATTTTAAGTCTTATATTAGGGTCGAGTTATTTTTTAAGCTACAAGCCAACCCAAGTTGATATAGAGATGTTACATTCGATGTGTTGGCTTTTGTCCAAACCCACATAAAAAAGTATGTTGTTCACATCAAAACTTACATAAAGTATATTTTTGTGCAAACCAAAATTGCATATGTTTATGTGTGTATATGAAAACACCAGATAGAAAAATATTTTCTTGAGGAACATATCTCATGAATATCGGAAGAACCAAACTCCCTAAGAGAAAAAACTCAAAAACAAATAATGGAAATTAGTGGGAGTTAGCGGTTGTTGGTCCTCTAGCGTTCGCTATAGAGGTGTTACAACCTAATGGACTAGTAACTGCTAGGATGCCAGCGAGCGGTTAGTGTTGACAGTCATTTTCTATTTTGTTTGAACTCTTGTTTTGAACTCTTAAGACAACTGAGATAGATTTTTTATACTATAAAGTATTTTCTATTATATAAAGATATATTATCTAGGATTGTATGACTTTATAATTCATATACATCAATAAAAATTCTCTTTTCTCACCGTAGACCAGTATTAGGTCAAACCATGTTATATCTTATGTATGTATTATTCATGCGATTTTGTTCTTGAGTTGCTTAATTCCTAACCATCATAATCAAATCAAAAGTTTGGAGGATGTCGAATGTAAAGAAGATGAGGGTCAAGGCGGTGACAAAAAAAATTTATGTTTAGCAGATAATATGATGTATCACGTCATAAATGAGGAGTTATCAGCTGAAATATGAAAGAAATTGAAAGTAAAGTATATGTCTAAATCTTTGTCGAGCAACCTTTATCTTAAGAAAAGAGTGTACGGGATCAAGAAGAAGAAGTGCTTGGATTTAAGCAAACATATCAATGGTTTCAATCAATTTATTAGCAACTTGAGAAATGTTTATGTAAAGTTCAAGGAAGAAGATAAGATATTATTACTCTTGAATTCTTTACTGAGTTTGTATAATAATTTGGTTATAACTTTAACTTACAAAAATGAGTGTCTAGTACTAGAAGATAATTTAAGTGTTCTCCTAAGATTTCATGAAAGTAGAAAAATTGGTAATGAATGAATTAAAGTGTTTGTTGTGAGGGGTAACCATGGTTGAGGAGAAGAAAGAGATGGGATGGAATCCAAGTGAGGGTTAATATAATACCCTATAATGACCGACTGGCTTCACAAACCAACATAGGTCTTTCCAGTTGGCTTTATTCTCATTTTCATACATCTTGAGATACTTTTTAAGAGGTCACTCATCTTAATCATATTCTCTACGAAACAAATTTAACATTAGAGTTCTTTTAAGATGTGTGTCCAAAAAGAAGATGTACATTGATGAAATGAATAGTAATAATCAAATCACTTAAGCATTTTATATAGTACATATATAAGGTATCACATTTAAGGAGAGTAAAAAAATACTTTGGGTACAAACAAAATGAGCACGTAAAGAATTTATTCAAGGGGATCTTGGGATCATGAGAAAAAAGGATCTATCAATATGGTCTCTTATTTGGATGGATTCGATAGTGATTGGCATTTTATCTTATCATGTCCAAAATATTCAGATTCATTAATTTTGGATACGGATTGCTCGTTTTACATAAAAAAATTACATGTAAAGCAACAATGGCAAAAATGAATTCTCTTATAGACTAATCAAAAATTATTAACATAATCTACTCAAATTTCATACCGTATGAATTAATTTAAACAATTCGTACATAATTTATTTTCAACTAGAATACCCTGGATCTAAGAATCCATCTATTAAACAATAAAACAATAATTGTGGAGGACGCCAAATATTCTATAATTGTCGTTCATATCAGAAAACAGCGACCTATGGCTAATCATGAACAAGACCATTTTCTTACTTTATTAAATTTTGTTACCAACTAGCAACATCTTAATGAGTTTGACTAAACTGGTAAGGATTTAATCTAAAAATATATAATAAAGATAATTATAAAAAATGAGATAAGATTCTGAATTTGTGAGAAAAATAAAATGAGATTTGTATCTATCTATATAATTTTGAAATAATTATTAATCACATGAATTTTACTATATTTTTTAATCACAATAATTAGATTATTAGATACAATAATATTAAATAATTATTAACAACATCTAAAATTTTTGTGTAAACATAATGTTGCAAAATAACAAAAAAAATTCAAAAACGAAAAGGTATATTATGTTTTTTTCCCGGAACAAATTGGATATGTACATGTATACTGAAAAGCTAATCGGAATTCAAATAATACAAAATTCAAAAAAATTCTCTACCAATTTAGTCCAAAACGAACTGGGAGAAAAGGCATACTCGCAAAAAAAGCCAGTCCTCCTCCTCCTCCCCCTCCCCCGAGATTGGATTGGGTGCCAAGGATTAAAATTCTCCCTATATAGAAACTATGATTTGGGCCATTAGATCGGAATATATTCTTAAATATTCTGATATAATAACTATTAATTACCAAGGGCATTTAAGACTTTTGCTCAAAACTAATAAATCTTCCGTGGACGATCTTAATCATTAGCTCACAATTATCACTTACTGTACATTACAGTAATTGTAACATGAATTAAATTAACTAATATTTTGACTATTTCAAATGTCTATCCATTATGAGTTATGACCACATGACGCCCAAATTTTTGTCGATAATTTTGTCGCAGTTTTAATAATTAAAATTCGAAAACAATTATTTAAATTAGAATTTTTTTTGTTAATTGATACAAATATTTTTTCATTTGGTAAATAGGCGACAAATTGAACAAGGATCAAATACTATTTTGAGATCCAATAACGAATACGGATCGCAAGTAAATATGAAATAAGTGGATTAATGTATCTAGATTCTAAAGATTAACTAATTTGACAAATAAGGTTTAGGATCGGAGAAAAGTTCTCCTAAATAATAAGTGATTACTAATAATCGTAAAATGTGTCGTCACCTGATAATGATAATTAAACGAACGTCTAATTACGAGGCATCTACTCAGTAGTTTCCATTAAGAATGAATCTAAAGAAATCATCTCCATATTCATTTGCCCGACAGCTTGCGATTCCCAATCTCGTCAAATTCTTTTCTCAACACAATACACGTAAAAAAATGGGTCAATGATTGATTGCAATTTTGCCAAGCTAATGGGCGACAGCAAGAATTTGTTAATCACGAGCTGCAAATGGTAGTCCAAAGTATAAAATATGACCCTGCAATTGTCCACTTTGTTTTGTAAAGCTCCAAATAATGCCGACTGAACTTGATCCAACGGCATAAGGGTGGGGAGGGTTATGAGAAATCCAGGGTTCGATCCTGACATTATAATAGAATATATATTAGAATAGGATTAAAAAAAAAACTCCAAATAATAGTTGTATACTATTGGATCCTATTTTCGGGTGACTATTCTAATAGTTGACTATCTTAATGTGTGCACTAGTCTTTGCCCGACAAGAACTTCTCAAACCTCCCATTGACTTCAACAACGCTACAGCCTGCAGTCTTAACAATGCCACTGCTATTCATCATCTCTCTCCATCTGTTAGCTTCGTCCCAGCACCTGCACGACGCGAATAAGTTCGAGAACATCATCAGCTCGCCGTCACCGAGGCATGAAGCCTTTGAAGAGATCATGTTCACTACTGTCCTGCCAACTTCAAGATTCTGATG
>SOPF01019062.1:0-41269 GCA_012979155.1 Hypericum perforatum
GATTGTCTAAAGGTTTTAGAACATTCTAGCATGCTCAAGCATAACACTAAAGTTGTAGCGGCAACCATCCTCATGAAAATACTCGCCTAGTGGACCAACCAACGCTAAAGCCAAAATGCGTAAAAGTAGTACGTCTATAACTTAATCGTAAAACAACTTAGCTAGCGACACTATGAGTATAACGTGGTAGAGGGCTTACACATAATCTAGTACTTATCAAAATTGATTTATCTGTCCCTGTGGATATGATCTGATTTATCATTGTATTGCTTGTGCGACCATAATCTCTTGCACATGATTTTAACTCGAAATTTATCACATTAAGTTTTTAGCATCGTTGCCAGGGACAAATTTGAATTATTCTATCATTAATATTGGATATGCTTTGTTGATATTGAGATTAATCTTTATTATATGCTCTTTATTCATCACTACACTTAATCTCCTCTGTTGAGTTTTGTAGTGTAATGGTAGTGATGAGGTGTATCCTATATATCCGCCGAGAAAACTAACCCCTTCTTGAGTACAAAATAGAGATTGAATGAACTTTTTACTTAAGAAGAAGGGATCAATACAAGGACGAGATGGTCGATCGGCAACTCAACAACATTATAGTCAACAATATGACGAGGCAAACTCACCCTAGATTGGCCAAATTTAAATCAAGTATTGAGTACCCTACAGTTAAGGCTAACAAATTTGAGATCAAGATTAGCCTTATTTAGATAGTTTGCCAAGACCAGTTCTGGGGCTCATCTACCAAAAATCTCACAAAGCACATCAAAATATTTGAAGATCATTGCTCAACAGTCAAGTACAATGGTGTGTCATCGAATGTCATCTAACTATGATTATTCAGGCATAGCTTGAAGGATGATGCTCGAGAGTGGGTGGACTCATTCCCTAGAGGCACATTTACTACATAGGACGAGATAGTAGACAAGTTCCTAGAGAAATACTATCCACTAGGAAAAAGCACTCAATGTGTAATAAAATTTATCAATTCAAGCAGTAGGGTGGCAAATCATTACATGAGACCTAGTATCGTTATAAGGCCCTGCTCTGCAATTGTCCATATCATATGATTCTCGAATGGATGCTTATTCAAATATTTTATAATGGATGTGAGCCACAAATTTGAGTGTACCTAGATGCAATAGTTGGAGAAATATTGACTCACAAGTCGAAAGCCAATAGCCTATGAATCATGGAAGCTATGGCCATAAACAACCACGAGTGGGGAGAGCAAATAAAAAGGAAGCAGGTTGCTAATGTGTAGGACAACAACCAGCTCGCCACTCTCTAAGCATAAGTAGCTGCTTTAATGCAAGTGGTCTAGTCTACATTCGTACACCAATCTACACCACCTTCTTAAGTTTGCAAAATTTACACTAGCCTATATGGTACTATTGCCCGTTCTCTCATTGCTGGCTGAATCTATTAATTATTTGGATAATGCGAGTAGACCAAATGCACCTAATAATGATCCATATTTTGTTACTTACAATCCTGGTTAGAAAAACCATCCTAACTTTTTTTGGAGAAATAATATAGGTCAGTAGGTATCTCAATAGTAGAAATCTCCATTGGGCGGTGGCAATACCCAAAGTTTTTGCCATAGCAAGTCTAGCTATAAAAAAATAGTAGTAGCAAGCACTACCCCAAGAGGATTGCTGAGTGAAGATGGATTAAGGAAGCAAGTGCTCAGATATGAAGCCATAATCAGAAACATGGAAGTATAAATTGGCCAGTTAGCAGCACAATTGAATGCGAGACAACCAAGCACACTTTCGAGCAACATTAAGGCACCTCCTACCAAGTAGGAGCACTACAAGATCATCATGATTTGGAGTGGGCTAGATTTGGGAAAGAATATATTCAGCCCAATAGTGAAACCTCTAGCAAAAAAGGTAAATAAGGAGGAAGAAGAGCTTAGAATGACTATTACAACAATGGTGAAAGACAAGCCCATGGTGATCTCTACTAAACCAATACTAGAAAAGAATTATTCTCCACCATTGTTCCTACAAAGATTGCAAAAATAAGCAACTCACTACCTATAAGAAGTTCTTGAAGTTGTTCAAGAACCTACATATCAACATCCCAATCCTTGATGCTTTTGAACAAATACTAACTTATAGAAAGTGAATCAAGAAATTCATTACAAAAAAAACATTGATGACTTTGAGGCTATCCCACCAACCAGGGATTGCAGTGTGGTTCTAAGTCAAGACTTACCCCACAAAATGAATGATCCAGATAGATGTACTATTCTTTAAAGTTTTGGGAACAAGACATTCAAGAAGGCACTAATTGACCTAGGCTTTAGCATCAATTTAATAACTCTCTCAATATTCAAAAAACTTAGTTTGAAAGACATGAAGGCAACATCAGTAGTCAGCATATAGACCAGTCAATGGTGAGACTACAAGGAATAGTTAAAAATATGCTTGTTAAGTTTGACACTCTGATCTTTTCTATTGAGTTCATTATCATGGATATGGAAGAAGATCGAGACGTCCTATCCTCCTTGGGCACCCATTTTTAGCCACTACAAAAATAATCATTGATGTAGAGAAAATGGAGCTATGTTCTAAGTTTGCATGGAAGAAGTAATCTTCAATGTATTGAAAGCAGTTAAATAATCTATTGAAGAGCACGATTGTCACAGAATTGTTATCATGGATGAGCTAGTAATCGAGCACATTGACGAGGCCTTTCCTGAAGTAAACTAGAAGAAATATTGGAAATTCAAGAAGTAGTTAATGAGCAAGTGTCTCGAGAATAAGTGTCATAGGTGTAAGCAGTTGATATACCTAAATTAGATGATTTACCAAGGCCTGAACTACAAGCACCTACTATCATACCACTAGAATTGGAGCGTAAACCACTGCCAGGTTCCTTGAGGTGTGATTACTTAATTAGAGATAATGAGCTACTTGTTATTATTTCTACATCTTGTAGTCAAGTGATGAGTGTGAAAACACTCATCTTTTTTGTATATTTTTAGAGTCATTTGGTCTTTGTTTCTAGTGTTCTTGGTTTTATATGCATGGTTATTATTCATATATTGTGTATTGACTATTCTCGTGATGCCTTTTGGTTTTTATTAAGTTTTTGTTGTTTTAGGATGTTTGGTGTGCTAAATGGAGGATGTGGATGCCCTTGCGGATTATTGTGTACGACCAGAGTTGTCTAGAGGAAGGACGTGAAATCAGGGCCTCAAAGACGTGGATGAGATAGACCTTTTGTGACTCAAAAGCCAGTAACTTTCTCATCCAAAGTCCAATGGAGGCGAGTGAGATGGCTATGGAAAGAAGACATCAACTTCATTTCTAATGGCTTCGTCAAATTTTGAGTATAAGAGGGCCAAATATCAAGTTTAAAGTTAGGGACCAATTCTGACAAAAATTCCTCCGAGTGGGCCAAATTTAAAGACTTATTTTGGGCCTATTATGGGCTTTCCTTGTAATTTCGGCGATGACTTATTTTGGAGAAAAAAATCTTGTATTAAGCCTTTGTTTAGCTTTCCTTAAAAGTTAACTTAGGATATTTTGGAGAAACTCTCCACTCACTTTTCACTCTTGATACTTGGGAAGATATTTTAGCTAACCTTGGATAGAACTTTGTGAGAACTTTGTAAGAACTTTGTAAGAATTTGAAGAACTTAAAGAAGGATTCGAGGAAGCTTGAAGATCTTCTTGAGCTTTCCCTTACTCCCTCTTTTATTCATGCTTTTCTTGCTTAGTCTAATGAATATGTTAAGTTATTTTGTTGATATGTGTGAGTAGTTGCTTAGTGGGTTTGGTGCCTTGAGGACACCTATTTAGCTATTGGTTTTAGGGGGAGTTATATGCTTAGGATTATGTTCTAGTTAATGAGCTTAAAGCTTGGTCTTAATTAATCACTTAGACCATGATGATGTTAGATGCTAATCACCGAAAGGGGTTAGGATTAATGGACCTTTTAACTAGTGACTAGTTGTCTTTTTTTGAGAGATCTCATTAGGTGATTGGTTGTCCTTAGAGTGGAGATTATATTTGGTTGCTAGATAGGATAGGTGGCTATTTTGGGGCGAGAGTACATTTAGTTCATCTATGCCTAGTTAATGATCATTTTAAAGTAATTTATGGTGAGAGCATAGATTAGTTGCCTTAGAAACACTCGGATCATAACACAAACTTTAGTAACCCCCTTGAGCCATTTTGTTATTTAGGTTGTCATTGGTGCCTACCCCGCTCTTAGTTTAATTGTTAAATCATCCTCTAGTCTTGTTGTAGTTTTATTTCGAGTATTAGATCATGTGTTTGGAATCGACAAAATCATCTCTTTTAGTCCTCGACTAGTGGTGAAGCTGATTACAGCCTAGAACTTAGTCCTTGTAGGACAACATCCCCTTACTTACTCTATATTGCGAGAGGGGTGTAAAAACCTTCCTTTCAATTGGCACCATTGCTAGGGATTAAGTTATAGATGCTTGGTTTGGCTTATGAACTTGGATTAGGATATTTGTTTTTGTTTACTTGGTTACTTAGAAACTTTGTTGCTTCTTGCAAGGTACTTGTTTGTCACATGCCCTTAACTCGATCCACGAACAATCTCCATGTGGAAATTGAAGTAGACATTGGATACTTGGAAAGGACATTGCAGTAAGAAAGAAGAGCTAAAGCAAGGATGGACGATCCAGCTCACTAAAGAGATGAGGCACAAGGAGAAGGGCAAGGAGAGGCATAAGAAGATAGAGCTTTACGAAGATCTCTAATGGATTATTCGAAGCCTACCTGGAGGGAGCAAGGTCTAGAGTTCAAAAGCTGCCTATCCAAGCTAACAACTTTGAGATTAAGCTATCTATGATTCACATGCTTCAATCCTCGGTCCAATTTTATGGTCTACCTAGTGAAGACCCCAACGATCATATTTCTGAATTTTTGGAAATAGCTAACACTTTCAAGTATAATGGAGCTCCTGAAGATGCTATGAAGGTTAGGTTGTTTCCATTCACCTTGAAGGATATGGCTAAGCTTTGGTATAAGCAATTGGTTAAGACGCCAATAGCCACATAGGAAGAGTTAGCAGATGCCTTCCTCGACAAGTATTTTCCCTTCTCAAAGACAAAATAACTCATGAAGGAGATTAATAACTTTCAACAATTTGAGGATGAGTCTTTGAGTGAAGCTTGGGAGCGGTTCAAGGAATTGCAAAGGGGCTATCCACACCATTATTTGACAGAGGAGTCTTTACTCCAAACCTTCTATTATGGTCTTGGACCATCTATAATGGGTACGATGGATGTTGTCTCAAATGGAAACTTTTTGAGGAAGGAGAAGGATGATGCCTACCACGTCCTCGAAGAATTGTCAATTACAAACCATTTAAGGACAAAGGATAGAGCAAAGCAATTAATAAAGGAGCAAAAAGGAATAATTAATCTTGATTTTGAGGGCTCTGTCCAAGCTCAATTGGCATTGTTGACAAGAAGGATGAATGATTTAAGCTTGAACAAAGTCAATACATTATCCATGTCAATAACTTGTGAGGTTTGTGGCAATGTTGACCATGAGATGGATCAATGTGCAATGATGAACTCACCCATTGAGCAAGCACATTTTGTTAGTGGCCAAGGGCAAGGAGCAAATTGGATGGGAAACAACCCATATTCTTCATCATACAATCCTAGATGGAGGAATCACCTGAACCTTTCTTGGAAAGGAGGAAGTAGTTCGAATAACATGGCACTTGTTCGTGATAAATGACTTCCTCTATGTATACCAGAACAAGGGCCACCTCCTGGTTTTCAACAACGTGCTTACTTGACGGATAGAATGAGAGCTATGGAAGAGAAGTTTGAGAAGATGGATAAGTTTATGCAAGAAATTGGTGGAGTGGTTAGCCAACAAGGTCAAATTCTAATGGCCATCAATCAGCAAGAATCAAGGCAAAACAACTTGGAAAAAATTCTTAAGGGTCAAGCTACTGCCATGCATAATATGGAGATGCAACTTGGGGAAATAGCAAAAGCAATTTCCCATAAACAGTCCGGTTCTCTTCCAAGCTCAAGGGAAACAAACCCTCGAGGAAATGTGAATGCAATTTCTTTAAGGAGTGGCAAGGAAATCTCTTCTAAAATGATCAATCAAGATGGCGAAGAGAATAATGAGGATGTCAATAAAGAAGCTCTCCAAGAAGAGACGAACGAAGAGATAGAGACAGAAAAATGTTAACAAATGGAGGTTGACATAGAAGAAGTGCATGTGCAACCACCACCAAAGGTTCCTTCTCTACCTTACCCTAAGAGGGTGAAGAGGAAGAATGGGTTGGACGACAAGTTTCTTTGGTTTATAAAGAAAATGAAGAACGTCCAAATTAGTGTCTATTTCTTTGAGATGCTAGACCAAGTACCGCACTACACCAAATTTTTGAAGGAACTCGTCACGGAAAAGAGGAAGTGGGACGATAGAGAGACGGTTGCCCTCACAGCGAAATGCAGTTCTCTCATCACCAAGGATCTCCTGACAAAGTTACAAAAAGTGATACTGAGTTTTATCGGTTGGTCAAAAGACTTATTTAAGCAAATTGCTAAAGACATTTAATTCATTTAAGTTAGTGTCGATTTGAAACTTATTAAGAGAAATGTCCCATTTTAGTGTCAGATAATGTGAGAATAAATATCGGAAATTACACCAAAAGTTTTTAAGAAAAAGTGCACATCCAAGATTGTATATTTAGGAAACTTTGTTTGTGTGAGGTGAAATCAACTTCTATGCTTCTTAGCTAGCCGACCAAACCATCAAGAAGCCATTTGGTGTTGTTGAGGATGTCCTAGAGAAGATTGACAAATTTATCTTTTCGGTGGACTTTGTGGTGCTAGATTTTGTAGAGGACCAAAGTTGTCCATAAATTCTTGGAAGACCCTTCCTCAACACAGCACATGCCTTGGTGGATGTTCATGATGGAAGATTGATGCTTCGAATAGGGGAGGAGAAAGTAGAGTTCACGATGACTAAGGTGATGCATCATCCTCTAGATGAAGGAATGTACATGAAGGTTGATGTTTTGGAAGAGTGTGTCCGTGATTTTAGCAAAGAGATCCTATCAAGGATTGAAGATGTGCAGGATGACGCTCTTAACAAGGAAGAAAAGGGGAATTTAGAAGAGTCTGAGGAAGAAACTGATAACAAGGTCCTCATGAAGGAGATGGAACTCAATTTGAAGTATCGCACTCCACCTTCTGTTATCAAGGCTCTTCTTTTGGAGTTGAAAGAGCTACCCTCACATTTGAGATATACATTCTTGCAAGATGAAGGGAGACTCCCTATTATCAAATCCAACAAGCTCTCCAAGGAGGAAGAGGATAAGGTGCTAAAGATTGTGAACAAGTAGATTAAGGCCATTGCTTGGCAAATATCTGATATCAAAGGGATTAGTCTTGAGATCATGATGCATCATATCTACATGGAAGAAGGATCAAAGCCGAGGGTAGACTAGCAAAGGAGATTGAATCCCAACATGAAAGAAGTGGTAAAGAAGGAGGTGATCAAGCTCCTTGAGGTCAACATCATTTATCATATATCGGACAGTGAGTGGGTAAACCCGATCCATTATGTTCTGAAGAAGGGAGGTATGATTTTTGTGATTAATGGCGAGGGAAGCTCATTTCCACAAGAACGGTGACCGGATGGCGGTTGTGCATGGACTACCGAAAGCTCAATAATGCCACACATAAGTATCATTTTCCTCTTCCATTCATTGATCAAATATTGTAGAGAATTACAGGTTATTCTCATTATTGCTTCTTGGATGGATACTCCAGGTGCAACCAAATTACGATATACACAAGGGATCAAGAGAAGACATCTTTCACTCAAGAAGTTAAGAATTCAATTAAGAGAAAAACAAGGTATCCTTATTGCTAATCTAAGGATAAGGCCCATGTTGTATGAAAAGATACATGTGAAAGTAGCAAGTTGTATGATTTGCCAATAAGTGAAAGAAGAGCATCAATGTCTCATAAGACTAATGGAACCTTTGCCAATACTAAAATGGAAATGGGAGATGGATTTTGTTATAAATTTGCCAAGAACACCAAGGAAGCACGATGCCATATGGGTTATTATTGATAGACTAACGAAGTCAACTCATATGAATAAGTTAATACATTTGTATGTTGGTGAAATTGTGAGGTTACATGGTACTCTAATATCTATTATTTAATATAGAGATCCTCGATTCACTTTCATATTTTGGCCTAGTCTTTAGGATGCTATAGGTCAATGAGGTCAGGTTCATACTTCTTTTCATCCTTAGACTGATGGACAATCATAAAGGACTATTCAGATCTTGAAGGAAATTTTATGATCATGTATAATAGAATTTATTGGTAGTTGAGATGATCATCTTCCGTTGATTGAATTTGCATATAATAATAGCTTTCACTTTTGCATTAATATGGCACCTTATGAAGCTTATAAAGCTTTATATGGAAGAAAATGTTGATCTTCGATTTATTAGGATGAAGAAGGTGTAAGGAAGTTAACTGGTCCTGGAATTGTTCATGATATTATAGAGAAGATCAAAGTCATTAAGGAGAGATTGAAGATAACCTAACAACATTAGAAAACTTATGGTGATCTAGGAAGAAGACATCTTGGGTTTAATGTCGGTAATAAGGTATTCTTGAAAGTGTCTCCTTGGAAGGATCTATTACGATTCAAGAAGAAAGGAAAATTGACACTACAATACAATGGTCCTTATCAGATTTTAGAATATGTTGGAATAGTTTCATATTAATTGGCTTTGCCACCAGAATTATCAAAGATTCATAATGTGTTTCATGCTTTGTTATAGAGAAAATGCATGGTTCGGGGATAAATAAAGGATATTAGAAATGGAACCAATTACTTTGAGAGAAGACTTGACATATGACGAGGTACCAGTTTAGATCTTAGACAGGAAGGAAAAGAATCTACAATCTAAGTTAATTCCATTGGTTAAATTGTTATAGCACAGCCAGATTGAGGAAACCACTTAGGAAATAGAGAATGAAATGAGAGCACAATATCCACATCTAATTTGTGACATAGGTAAGTAAATTTCGAAGACGAAATTCTTTTTAAAGGAGGAGAATTGTAAGCCATCTACCACGTTATACTTCTATATGTTGCTAACTAAGTGAATTGAGTTTAAGATATAGAAATATTACTTTTTAAGCATATTGGCATTAGCATTGATATGAGAATAATTGTCGTTACAACTTTATAGTTATATTTAGTCATGCTAGAGTCTTCTAAGATATGTAGACTAGTCTCCACTTTTAGGTTTAGGCAGATTTGACCTCTGTTGGATAGAATGATCATAACCTTCTCATTTCTGATCCAAATTGGGCAAGTAAATATGTTTTAGAAATCTACGACATAGACCTATAATTAGTTAGACAAATGTTGGTTCAGATTGTTAGAGAAAGAAGGTCGCAATTGAGCTAGAAATTTATGGATTATGATTGGACTAAAATAGGCAGCCAATCAGGAAGAGCTAAGTGTTTTACCTTAATTGATAGATATGAGAAGAACTCATTCAGGAGCCTTATGAGACATAAAGTTCAGGGCAAGGAAAAACATAAAATTGAAAGAGAAAGAAGGAAAGATGAAGAAGAAGGAGAAATAATTAGGTCGAGAAAAAACATTCTATAAGTGGGTTTAGACTCAAAATTGGACTTTGTGGTTGTCTAAAGAGTTATAGAAGACAAATTTTTCTATTTTTTGGTATATTAGTTTTATTGATTTGAGGAAGTATCAAATTTAGGAGGGTCATTTTACTTTGGTAGTCTAAGGCCTCAGATTTGAGTAGGTATGTGGAGAATAGCTTAGTGAGTTGGTTGTGTTAAATTCTCACTTGAGTTTTGGATATGATATGGTAAAAGACAAATAGAGGAGTCCTATGCTAGTGATTTTGTGGATTAGTGATAATGTTAAATTAAGAGTACTTGATTATGTAAGCATGTCAATAAAGATGTTTAGAAGTGTTGAGAATATTTGAAAGGGAGTCATTTGGCTGGATATAAGTAAAACTTTGCCATGAGTAAGGACTTCCATGAACTCTTTTAAGTATGACTAGGATTCTTTGAATATAGTATAGTTATGTAGTATTAATATATTCTTAGGAAAGGAAGTGGATAATCAACTAGCCGAATCATTTAAGGAGGTGTGAGATTACAAACTTGGAGGAGGTTAAGGTGAGTAAATAATGAGTTTACAAAATCATTATTTTCATTGTTACATGTATTCCTTGATATTTGTAGAACTAGAAAGTGAATAAGGCATTCCTTGTTTTCTTAGAGCTATTCTATTGATTACCCCGTTGTTGATCCTACTTCGTTGAAAGAGCTTCATTTGTGATGAACTTATTCCTTGATATGATTCATAAATTCTTCGTATTATTATTCCATATGGTTGTGATCCTTGTATGATGTTCATATTTATGATTATGTTTATGAGGTCTTTGTGGAGTACATAGCATATGTCATGTGTCTTACACTTTGGGTGTTGTCTATGCGCATATGATTTATGTTTATTTTGCATTTATGCTTGTGTAGCATTTATGCTCTTACATTGTAGTGGAATGCTTGGCTCATAGCTCTTACGTTCCACAGTACGTATTCTATGACAAAATAAAATTATTATGTATTATGATTCGTATGACACTAAATATGATCCATTGACATTCCTTAATCTCATGATACTTATTATCTACTCAATGAATTTTTCTCACCATTCTCCCTTATTCTTTTTCTATGTCCATTGTATAGTTATGAGTTTTACAAATGCGTTTAATTTGTTGTTTATGTATGCTATAGTAAGGTTTATGCATACATTAGTTTACAAAGTCAAATCCTTAGTTTTAGTCAAATCCTTGCATCGATCATGACTAATTGGTTATGTGTCACGATAATTTCTCTTGCTAATAGAGCTAAGGTGTCTTTTGATAAATGTACAATGATGTGAGATAGAAGATAAGAGGGTGCATGTTTTCATTTGATTTTAGGGTTCTAGAATTAGGTAAGTATGACATGGTTTTGGGTACAAACTGGATGCAAGAATACAACTAAGTACTATTTGATTTTGTTCGAGCTAAGGCCAAAATTCAAAATAAGGGAAGAAAAATTGTTCTAAGGAGCTACAGAGATTCTAATCCTGAAGCAGAGTTAAGCTGCATCTCAGTTGCTGCTTTAAATAATAATTTGTCCAAATAGCAGATCGAGGAGCTGATGATCATTGCTTAGATTCAACAAACAAAGGAGGAAATAGCAATAGCTGAAAGGGAGTTTAAGTGAAAGGAAGAATTTGGATCCCCTTTTGGCCAGAAATTCTAGGCTGTATTGAGAAATCTGCTTAACTCATATCGAGCCCTATTACAAAAGCAACCACTTTACTGCCACCAAGACTCCAAGATCATAAAATTTCACTATTTTTAAGCACAGCATCAATATCGATAAGACCATATCGATGCCTTTATTTTCAAAAGATAGAAATTGAGAAGTAGGTGAAATCGCTTCTAAAGACTGGGTTTATTCAAGAGAGTGAGAGCTCATTTGCATCCCTATTATTGCTAGTTAAAAAAATATGGAACTTGGCAATTGTGCATTGATTACAAGCAACTTAATAACTAAACAATCAAGAACAAATATCCCATACCAATCATTGATGATCTATATGATGAACTATATGGTGTGTGAATCTTTTCTATGCTCGACCTATGAGCTAGTTACCACCAAATCAAAATAAAAGAATCTGATGTGCACAAAATAGCCTTCAAAACTCACCATTATCATGTTAAGTTCAAGGTGATGCCTTTTGGATTAACTAATACATCTGCCATATTCCAAGCTTGTATGAATAAGACTTTGGCTCCCTATTTGAGAATGTTCGTCCTTGTCTTCTTTAATGATATTCTAATTTATAGTGAGAATGAAGAAGTCCATTTATCACATCTCAAAACAGTATTTGAAACATTGCTTCGTAAACAATTTTTCTTAAAGCTATCAAAATATGAGTTTGGTATGGATTTTGTTGACTACTTGGGTCATGTCATCTCTGGCCTTGGTGTTAGCATTAACCTAAGGAAAGTTACAGCCATGTGCGAGTGTCCAACTCCAAAGATAATAAAGGATCTTTATGGATTCTTGGGATTAACAGGCTATTACTGGAAATTCACTAGAGGTTATGCTAAGGTGGCAAAACCCTTGTTTCTACTATTAAGGAAGGATGGATTCATATGGAACATGGTTATAGATCTTGCTTTCACAGCACTCAAGGAGAAGATGACCTCTACCCCAGTCCTTGCATATCCAAATTTCAAGCAGGAGTTTATTTTAGAGACGGATGCATCTGATTCTGGTTTGGGAGTAGTATTGTCTCATAGAGGTTCACCTATTGTGTTTTTAAGTTAAGCTATGGGCCCTCGTAATATTGGACTCCCTATGTATGAGAAGGAATTATTAGTCCTCTTACTAGCTGTGCCCAAGTAGTGATACTATTTGGAAGGTGATGTGTTTGTGCTTCATATAGATCATCAAAGTCTTAAGTACCTAGTGGATCAGTGGGTTCATAACAACTTGCAGAAGAACGATGTTTCCAGATTAATAGGATTGGACTTTGTTATAGAATAAAAACATGGAGTAGAGAATCGAGTTGTTGATACCTTATCAAGGGTGATACATGAGATAGTAGCAATCACTTCAGTGGTTCCTGATTGGCTGACCTAGATAGCAAACAGTTATATGGGCGATGAGAAATTCCAAGTATTAATTCAGAAGCTTATTGTGGCTCCTAACTCCATTCCTCAATATCAAATGCTTCAAGGGATTATCGATATGAGTCCTATTTGTATAGGATCAGCAGGTCCAATGCGTACTGAGATTTTTAATCAATTGCATTGATCTACAGTGGGTGGTCACTCTGGCAGCTTGGTTACTTACAAGAGGATTAAGCAACATTTTTTCTGGAAAAGATTGAAAACATATATCAAGTCTTGGATCAAGTCTTATGATGTTTGTCAAAGATATAAATCTAAGAATGTGGCCTACCTTGGATTACTTTAGCCTCTTACCATTCCAGAAGGTGCTTGGAAGAACATCTCCCTTAGATTTCTAGAATGGTTACCCTAGTCAGGGAGGAAAGATACTATACTTGTGGTGGTTGACTATTTCTCTAAATATGCTCACTTTTTGGCATTGTCTCACCCTCTGACAACCTTACAAGTTAGCAGATTATTGCTAGATCAAGTCTGCAAATTGGATGGCCTACCAAAAGTAATTGTGTCTGACAGAGATAAGAACTTCACAAGCAATATCTGGATGTCTCTTTTTTAGTCGTGGGGAGTCACCTTACATCTCAGCAATGCTTTCATACTTAATCTAATAGTCATATAAAAAGGTTCAATCAATGCTTGGAAAATTACCTTGAAGGAATATATTTCAATAAACTCACGAGTTGGTTTCAGTGGCTATTATTGATTGAGTTTCGGTACAATTCTTTTTTCCATACATCTCTTAAATGCTCACCTTGTAAAGTCTTGTATGGCTATGCACCACTAATGATTCTAAGCCTATACAAAGAACAACCTTCAGTTGCTGTAGTAGCTGATCTTGTAGCACATCAAGCATAGGTGCTACAAGGTCTGAAAGCCAATTTATTATAGACTCAGGAGCGGATGAAAATATTCGCAGATAAGAGATGATCAGAATAAAAATTAGATGTTGGTGATTGGGTCTAGTTGAAGCTACAACCCTATCACCAACTCTCTGTTGCAGTAAGGAAGAATTTTAAGCTCACTACTACGTACTTCAGTCCTTATCAGGTGTTGGAGAAGATTGGTTCAATAGCTTATCGACTCCAGCTATCTCCACGTTGTATTATTCATCCTATTTTCCACGTATTGTTGTTGAAGAAGAAAGTGGATCTAGGAAGAGTTGCGGTGAATACTCCTCCACTTACAGATGGAGAAGGAAAATTAAAGCTGGAGTCGGAAGTAGTGATAGGATTAAGTGGGCCAATCTGGGAGATGATGAGGCCACTTCAGAAAATTTCAGTACAATATGTGCTCAGTTCCCTCGAGTTTGCGCTTTTAATCAGGCTTTTTAACACTTGAGGACAAGTGTGATTTAAAGGGGAGGGGTTTGTTAGGAATATTACATCGAGTAGTTGGTGAGCGAGTTTGGGAACGACCAGTCATCCATTTTACAAAGTCATAGTCAACGACTAATATGCGTGGCAGCTTATGGTTGGCCATCAAGAAAAGAAAGACACGTCAGCAACGCGTGAGATGGAGAAAAGTAGTTGTAGCAGTAATAGTTATAGGAAGCGCGGAATTAGAATGTAAAATTATATATATATACTAGAACTTCTTTGTAATTATCCATTCAGTACATTCTTGAGATTTCTAATAAAATTCTTATTATTTCTCTCTCTTTCTCTCTCTATAACTACATTCTTCCTCCATTCTTGCAACTTCGAGATTCTATCTTGACAAAGTAGGATCTTTATAAACCTTACTCATATTTTTCACTATCGTCCTTCGTCGCACTTGTGTTAAAGCTTTCATTTGGATTAGAGAGACGGAAGGAGAGAGGGGGCGTGACAGAGGAATGAGGGCTAAATTTGTTGGGCTTTAGGGTTTTAACAGTTTTCTTGGGCCTGGTCCAATTCCGGTTAAGAATGCTACCACAGCATCATATTACGTGGTTAACTTGCCAAGTCATGAAGTTAGACCAATTTAACGGAGTTAGAAATATCCGGGTATAATGGCATTTGGTTATTTAAAGTTAATTATTTCGGTATTTGTTAAGTAGATTTAAGCCTCTTAATCTTATCTTGGACCAAGTTCATGGTCGAAATTGGAAATAACAGGAACATGGAATCAGCTCAATTAATTCTCACGAGAAATACTGAGAATTTTCTATACAACATGGTCAAGGACTCAAGGGAGCAGTTGCGGAGACAATCAAATATTGAAGAAGCTTCTTTGAAACCCGAAATGGACCGTTTCAACGATGTTAGTATGACAATGTATGACATGCATACATGTATATGACACATGATCATAATATAATGAACATGTTGAGACCAATTAAATCAATCAAAAATATTATTTGAATTTATTTAGTCAGTCTCTAATCTCTATTCATTAGTCTAATGAGTGTGCAGATATTAGATATATAAACAAACGATTAATAAATTAAAAAAAAACAATAAACTTTACTTTAAGTGTACTAGAGAAAACCTCTATGATTTAATTGAAGGAAAGGGACAGACATCCGCATTCTCAAAGGATGGGGCAGATCCGCATTTATAGGCTTCACGTACTCTGATGCACAAAAAATAATACCAATTATAAAATATAGTAATGATTTGGAAAAAGGAGGAGAGAAAACATTGGTCCTCTTCGTGTTCGTAGTTGACATTACAGGTTGGTTTCTTATATATTGGGTAGATGCCGAATCTGTCAGGCCTCACCCTCTTTTTTAATCGTCTTCACAGGCAAACCAGGCACATAGATGATCTCAAAATGATTCCTTTACAATATGCATGGATAAATAGGAATACTAACCCGATCGATCTGAATAATAAAAGATTTCGATAATTTTGCAGCAAAATTATCGAATCTGCACTTTAGAAATAAAATAATTTTGTAGATGAGTTGTCACTCGATTCTATATTAACCATTACTCATATTTGAAAATTATGACATAACAAAAATTTTACCAATTTATATTAAATATATATTCATAATTTCCTATAATAAAGCTGTTTGATCCCAATCAACAAAGCTTGAGAATTCTTAACTATGTGGTGTTTCCAAGAAGTATGAGCTCGGAGGAAGAGACAAAAATCAAAAAATAATACGAAGCACCAAGTTGAATATATGTGCATATGGAAACAATTCCAAGCACTGGGTACTTCATTTTTTAACTTACTAGGGACCAATGAAGTGGCAGAAATTAGGTACCAAGATATACTAACACAATAATATTTTTGTTGGTGAATCAATATAATAATGATTAGCTGTTTGTCATTATGTTTTTTTGTAATGAAATCATTTACCCCTAAAAAATATAGTAATGATTAATAAGTTTCTTACCTAAGGATCTTTATTAACTTTCTTCAAAAGTAAGGGCCTGAATTAATCATGTGGATTATGTTGTGAGTGCGTTTATAGTTCCCAAGAGTATGTAACTTTTCGTTAACAGTATACGAGTCTTAATCAAAGATCTCACATCTTAAAAATCATTAAGGGGGAGCTTGTCATTTTTGTCTCTAATTCAATTCGAATCTATATTAATATTAATTAAAAGTATATAAGGTAGTTTCAAATGTAACTTAATTATTTTGAACTTGGGAAATATCAAGAAAAAATATTTTGAAAATGCGTGTGACTAACTTTTCAAAAAATTAGTGCTTTTTCATAGTACCAAGTAGTCACTTACTAAATTAATTAATTTAGATTCAAATCAAAAAATTTAAATGATGTTAAAGTTCTTCAAATAAGTATTTAAGACTTCTCAATTTCGAAACCTATTAATTAACCTTGAACAACTCCCTTAAGAATTGGTCTAACTTGAAATTGTTAGTGGAACTCGGTGTGATTAGCATCTGCTGGACGACTTCGCTTTGATCTCAGGGTCCCCGTGACGAAACTGAGTATCTTTACTTTTATTCTCTATCCGAAAAAATAAATAGCTTTTGTGTGAAGCCAAAGCAAAAGATTCGGTTAGTAGTTGACTAATTCAATGGAACAACAATTGCGTATATCCTTTGCTGCCCCCGTAAACGCAGCCAGAATTACACGGGGTTTGGAATATTATGTTTCTCCGTGACCATATTATATATGATCTCTATTTAGGGATGTAATTATAAAATATTTTCTTATGTGTTTATATATATATATATATATATATATAATTTGCATCATTTACACTTTTGCTTTCATGAATGGGTTTTTTTTGTAAATAGTACATATAGTAAGTCCCTGAATCTACTGATTAATACTAAAGCATTCATCAATTTATTAGTAGATCTTTTGTCTATAAACATGAATAAATTGTATTGTACTAATACATCATATATTGAAGGATTCGGCTCGTAATTAATACATAATTACGAGTTAATCCTCCACACAATTAACGGACTAATTCGTTAATAAATACAAGGCTTACTTGTTGTAGCGAGCTTTCACAGGATCATCACGACAAGGTAGTGCTACCGGTCAGTTCACGATCACAAATGGATCGGATACATGAATGTTGTTTCACAAATGGCCTCGAACCGCAAATTCTGAGACCTACATAGATTGAATCGTAATTCTCATTCCTTTCAGAGTGTGGTGTGGATATGTCCAGCCAAATTCCCATTTGATCACCAGCTTCTTTCTTCCTTTTAGAAGGAGGTCCAAGCTTTGCCACCTGACCCTCATATGGTGAGTAAGTCCACATATTGCTTAGTCAACATTCCAAGTGTCTATCACTTGGAAAGGCTGCTGGGCCAAATGGGCTTGGACATTAACAAGCTCAATAATGGGTGCCAAAAGTCCAACATCTCCCACTCACACATTATTGACTATAGTCAACAAAGTCTCAGATATTTACTTAGCAAGGATTTCGTACGACCAGCATACATCGAGTTTGGATAGCTAAACTCAAGAGTACTCACAATGGCCACATGAATTGTAGCATCTCGATATCCTCATTATGTATTTTATGCCTTATCCTAGGCCTCATCTCATATCCCATTGTTATCACATGTGATTTCAAACAATTTGTTCGCGTTCACTATTATATTACACATAACGCAATAGGTGCCCCAGAACTACGAATTTCAGGAATATGATCGATGAAAAACCTTCTCCTTTATAAGTATTTCTTCCATCATGATAATGCCTGCTTTTCTAGTCTGTCTTGCAAGGTCAAATCATGACCTTTTCATAGACTTTCCAAGCTAGCAGCTGATGAGTGCTTAAAACACTCATTACTTATGTCTATTTTATAGTTTGTTCTTAGTGTTTTAGGTTGTTTTATTTTAAGTTTTTGTCATCTTTGTCTTAGTTTTCTTTATTTCATATTTTTAGTCATGTATTTTGTTTCTCATTATGTTTTATGGTTTTAGGAGCTAATTCGAGGAAATGGATGACGACCGAGTTAGACGAGCAGATGCATGGACGAGAGGAGAGATGTAAAGGAGAGAAGAGCAAAGCTGAGGACCTGGCATACGCCAGAGATAGGTGGCGTACGCCAATGATGCACCAGGAGCAAACGACCACGAGCAAGATTGATGGATTGCGAACGACCAAGCATCTGAAGATCTGGCGTACGCTAGGCACAGTTGGCGTATGCCAGACCAGACAGTGACACTACCAGCCACTTGCCTCTTTGAGTGGAAAACATTGGAGGGGGCCATGCACCCGGGATTTTTGGTCTTCTTGTGACCTAGGCAGACCATTATGGTGTAGGGGTGGATAGTTGTTAGGATATTAAGTTAGTTTACATTTGTTTGACTTTTGACTTTTGTTTTTATGCAAATAATGAACATTAGTATAGAATATACAAGTGTGAGTAAAAGAGAGAGAGAGAGAGGAGCACGAACTTGGGCTATCCTTTCTGTGAAGAACTTGAGGAAAAGCTGAGGATCACCTTGTCAAGCTTTCTTCTCTTGTACTCTTCGTTTTGTTAATTAATGCTAAGTATGTTCATATTTTTGATTATATTGTTCTTTGCAAGCATGTGTGAGTAGTTGATCTTTGAGTTTGGTGGCGTAAAGCCACTACTTAGTCACGGTTTAGAGGGTTAAAAACATGATGAACATGTCAAACTAACGAACTTAATGCCATGCTAAATTTGTTTGATCACCAAGGTTAGAAAGTAGTTTAAACTTGAAACTGAGAGGAGATAGTTTAAATGGAAATGTTAGTTAGATAAGTTGCTGGTTCGAGTTGCTAATACTCTTACTCGGTGATTTATTGTCCTTAAAGTGATGCACATAGTTAGTTCTTTGCTGTGCTTAGTTGGTTTTTGGGGTCGAGAGAACATCTTATCATTCTAAGCATGGTAAAGAAGCAATTTAGGCCTTTCTAGCACGAGAGTTAGTTTGGTTGATTTCAAAACACTAAGACCATGTTATGTACTTAGTAAACCTTCTGAATTTGATGATTATTGTGGTTTTAAGTAACTAAATTCATAATTTGTTAGAGTGGTAAACCAACTTAGAACGAGAGTTTCCATCAAACCACTTCATAATTTGATCTTAGACAAGTTACAAAACTAAGTTGAAGTTTTAAACTCGGTCCTTATGGGACGATATTCCCTTACTTACTCATTTGTGCAACTCTACTAAAAGAACTGCTGTGTTGGCGCACGCCAGAAATAGGTGGCCTACGCCAACTTTAGCCATCCGAGGTAAAAACTCTCATGCTAGAAGAGTTGGCGTACTCCAACTCTTCAAAAATGTAAAACCTGGCACACGCCAGGAACTTTTGGCGTGCGCCAAGTCGTCCAGACAGACAACCTGTCATCTAGAAAAACAGCAGAAAACTTATAAGGATAAGAGCAGACCCTCTCGTTTGAGAGACTTGAGAACAAATTGGCACCGTTGTCGGGGATCGAGTTTTAAATACTTGATTTGGTGAACGAACTGGGGTTAGGAAAACTTTTTACGTGTTCTAATAATAGTATAATATAATAATATAAAAAAAAACAAAAAAAATTTTAGTGTTAATTTTTAGCGTTACTTGCAAAACAAGTTACTAAGGAGGAAAATTACGTGCATGCCCTTAACCAGGTCAACCAAAAACCTTCTGTTAGAATTTGAAGAAGACATTACTCAATTAGAAAGGTCATTACGCAAGGAAAAAAGAGATAAATCAAGGATGGATCAAAGACAAGAAAGATAAGGAGCTGAGGCTCAAGCACCTCGATAATCTCTATTGGACCATGGAAGACCGACATATGAAGGAGCGAAAATAGGAATCCAGCATCCAGCTATTGAAGCTAATCACTTCGAAATCAAGCCGGCAGTGATTCATATGCTTCAAGCATCAAGTCAGTTCTATGGATTACCTAATGAAGACGCAAATGACCATCTTGGAAACTTCATGGAATTAGCTGATAACTTCAAGTATCAGGGAGTTTCTGATGATGTTGTTAAGATAAGAATGTTTCCATACACGCTTAGGGACAAGGCTAAACTGTGGTATAAGCAACTTAAGGATACTCAAATAACTACTTGGACAGAACTTGCAAATGCTTTTCTGGATCAATATTTCCCATACTCGAGGACAAGTAAGCTAGTCAAGGAGATCACAAATTTTGAATAATATGAAGTAGACTCTTTGAGTGAAACTTGGGAGAGATTTAAGGGATTACAGAGGAGTTGCCCACACCATAGTTTATCGAAGGAGTCTTTGCTAAAAACTTTTTATTTTAGCCTTTCACCGACAACAATGGTAACTATTGATGCTGCTTCTAATGGGAATTTTTTGAGGAAGGAAAGAGATGAAGCCTACCATGTTCTGGAAGATTTGGCAGCAACAAACAGGATAATCGCAAATAAGAGAAAGAAATATCCTGTCAGAGAGCTTAGAGAACTAACTGAGCAAAGGGAGAAGAGAGGAATGATTGAACTTTATGCTTCCTCATCATTACAAGCTCAGGTAGATTTGATGGCAAAATAGTTACGTGAATTGACCTGTAGCAAAGTTAATGTTGTCGCTATTCAACAAAATTATGAAGCATTGAGTCAATGTGCCATGATGAACCAATAAACTGAGCCAGTCAATTTTGTTAGTGGTCAAGGACAAGGAGGAAATAGGATGGGGAACAATCCATATTCTTCAACATACAATCCTGGATGGAGGAATCATCCTAATTTCTCATGGAAAGATAGGAGCAATAAAGATAACATGGCAATTGTTCCTGATAAAGGACTACCATAACGTGCACCACAACAAGGACCACCACCTAGTTTTCAACCACGTAGATTTTTGGGAGAAAGAATAGGGGCCCTAGAGGAAAGATTTGACAAGGTAGAGAAATTCATCCAACAGACTGGAGAATCATCTACTAACCAAAGCCAAATCTTGAAGGCCTTAGCAAGCCAAGAGGCAAGGTAAAATAATTTGGAACAATTCCTTAGGGGGCAATCAACTGCCATGCGAGACATGGAAATAAAACTTGGGGAAATTGTAAAGGCAAATGCCCAAAGAGCAATAGGTTCACTCCCTAGTTCTACTGAAGAAAATCCTCGAGGTCACGTAAACGCTATCGCTTTAAGGAGTGGTAAAGAATTAGCCTCTCAAACAGTCAACAAGAAGGCTAAAGAAAGTGAAGTGGTGGACTCTGACAAAGATAAGGTTGACGATGTTGTGGAAGAGAAAGTTGAACAACAGCCGCAGGAAAAAACTTTACAAGATAAAGTTGCGGTAGAAGAAGAAGTTTACGTACCGCCACCCCCAATGATTCCCATTCTATCTTATCCGCAAAGGGTAAAGAGAAAGTCGGGAATGGATGAGAAATTCCTCCGTTTTATGGAGAAAATGAAGGATGTACAAATCAGTGTCTCTTTTCTTGAGATGCTAGATCAAGTTACACACTATGCCAAATTTCTAAAGGAACTCGTCACGAAGAAGAGGAAGTGGGAAGATAAAGAGACAGTCGCCCTCACGGTAGATTGTAGCTCTCTAATCTTGAAAATATTCCTACTAAGCTTCAAGATCCTGGGAGTTTCACTATTCCTAGTTTTATTGGTGACATTGAGTTTCCAAAGTGTTTATGTGATTTAGGCGCAAGTATTAACTTGATGCCTTTATCGACATTTCGCAAACTAGGGCTGTGTGATGTTAAGCCAGCTTCGATGCTACTCCAGTTGGCAGACCAAACTATAAAGAAACCATTCAGTGTGGTTGAGGATGTCCTGGTAAAGATCGACAGGTTCATCTTTCCAGTTGACTTTGTGGTTCTGGATTTTTCGGAGGACAAAGATTGTCAACTAATTTCTGGCAGACCCTTCCTCAATACAGCACATGCATTGGTAGATGTGCATAATGGTAAATTGGTTCTACAAATTGGAGATGAGAAGGTTGAGTTTAAAATGACAAGTGTGATGCGTCATCCTCTTGATGAAGGGATGTGTATGAAAATCGATGTTGTTGATGAATGTATTCTCGATTGTTGTAAGGAAAATATTTTGAGAATAGAGGATAAAGGACAACACGAAGAAGAAGAGGAAATTGTGAAGGAAGTGAAGGAGGATCTCGATACGAAAAGTCTACTTGAGGAATTAGAAATTCATTTGAGATATCGAACTCCACCCTAAATTGTGAAAGCTCCATCCTTGGAGTTAAAAGAACTACCCTCGCATCTAAGATATGCATTCTTAATAGATGGAGGTAGGTTACCAATTATAATCTCGAACAAGCTCTCCAAGGATGAAGAGGACAAAGTGCTCACAATAGTGAACAAACAAATTAAGGCAATTGCTTGACAAATCTCATACATCAAGGGGATAAGCCCAGAAATTGTAATGCACCATATTCACATGGAGGATGGAGCAAGGCCTAGGGTAGACTGACAAAGGTGACTGAATCCTAACATGAAAGAGGTTGTAAAGAATGAGATGATCAAGTTTCTAGAAGCAGGCATTATTTATCCAATTTTGGATAGTGAATGGGTTAGTCCAATCCATTGTATTCCCAAGAAAGGGGGAATGATAGTGGTAATCAATGATGAGGGGGAACTCATTCCAACACTTACTATGACCGGTTGGAGAGTGTGTGTTGACTATAGAAAATTAAATGATGCCATATGAAAGGATCATTTTACTTTGCCATTCATTGATCAAATGTTGGAAAGGATAGTGGGGTATTCTTACTATTGCTTTTTAGATGGGTACTCAGGGTACAACCGAATAGCAATATAATCCAGAGATCAAGAGAAAACATCTTTCACTTGTCCTTTCAGTATTTTTGCTTATCGCAGAATGCCTTTTGGATTAACTTGTGCCCCAGTAACATTCCAACGTTGTATGGAGTCCATCTTTTGGGAGATGAATGAGAAGATTATGGAAATCTTCATGGATGACTTCTCTGTATTCGGTAACTCATTTGATCATTGTTTGGAGAATCTTGATAAAGTGCTGGAAAGATGTGAGGAAAAGAATCTTGTGCTAAACTGGGAAAAGTGCCATTTTATGGTAGACGAAGGAATAGTTCTTGGGCACAAGATTTCTAAAGTTGGAATGGAAGTGGACAGAGCTAAGACGGACGCAATAGAGAAGATGATTGCACCAACTACAGTCAAAGGAATTAGAGCCTTTTTAGGTCATACATGCTTTTATAGAAGATTCATCAAGAACTTCTCTCTAATCGCCAAGCCTCTGACAAACTTGTTAGTAAAGGACGTGTCCTTTAATTTTGACAAACAATGTCAGAAGGCATTTGATGCCTTAAAGAAAGCTTTAGTATCAGCTCCGGTTATTTCATCGACGGATTGGAAACTTCTGTTTGAGCTAATGTGTGACGCAAGTGACCTAGCATTAGGTTGTGTGCTTGGACAAAAGAAAGAGGGGAAGCTGCATGTCATCTACTATTCTAGTAGAGTATTGGCAGGGGCTCAACTCAATTATACAACCATAGAGAAAGAGTTACTTGCAGTTTTTTATGCTTGTGACAAATTCAGAGCATACTTGCTTGGTTCAAAAGTTATAGTCTACACTGACCATGCCGCTTTGAAGTACTTATTCTCAAAGCAAGATGCAAAACCTCGCTTAATGCGCTGGATTCTGTTACTTCAAGAATTTGATTTGTCAATCAAAGATAAGAAAGGAGCTGAAAACGTTGTTGCAGATCATCTCTCTCGCCTAGAGAAAAGCGACGGGATGGAGAAAAATGGTAAGATACATGAAGAGTTTCCTGATGAAACTCTGATGACGATAAGTAGAGTGGGAGCCCCTTGGTATGCAGATTTTGCCAACTTTTTAGTTGGAGAAATTATTCCTGCAGGCTTTAGTTATCCTCAAAGGAAGAAATTCCTAAGGGATGCTAAATTGTTTGTTTGGGATGATCCATATCTCTTTAAGAGATGTAATGATGGGGTGCTTCGACGGTGCATTGCTGATTGGGAAATAGCTAATGTTTTAGAGTATTGTCATAATACTACTTACTTAGGTCATTATGGAGCAACAAGGACTGCAGCCAGGGTATTTGAGTGCAAATTTTATTGGCCCTACATATTTAGAGACGCACGTACCTATGTGGAACAATGTGATCGCTGCCAGAGAACAGGTAACATTTCAAAAAGAAATGAGATGCCATTATCTGGTATTTTAGAGGTTAAGCTCTTTGACGTATGGGGCTTGGACTTTATAAGACCTTTTCCCACTTCGTATGGCAACAAGTATATCTTGGTTGGAGTTGACTATGTTTCAAAATGGGTAGAAGCTTTGGCGTCACCTACAAATGACACTAGAGTAGTTATCCGATTTCTTAAGAAACTCTTCTCGAGATTTGGTATGCCACGAGCAATAATTAGTGATGGTGGATCACATTTCTGCAACAAACCATTTGAAGTCCTGCTTAAAAGATATGGGGTAACTCACAAGGTGGCAACACCTTATCATCCCCAAACAAGCAGACAAGTAGAGCTTTCCAATCGAGAGCTCAAAAAGATTCTGGAAAAGACGGTCGGATCATCTAGGAAAGATTGATCAACCAAACTCGATGATGCCTTATGGGCATATCGAACGGCATTCAAAACTCCAATTGGAATGTCGCCTTATAGGTTAGTTTATGGCAAAGCATGCCATCTTCCTGTGGAACTTGAGCATCGTGCATTTTGGGCTATCAAGACCCTTAATTACGATTACAAAAAGGCGGGAGAATGAAGAATTCTCTAACTCTATGAGTTGGAAGAAATTCGAGATCTTGCATTCGAAAGCTCAAGACTCTACAAGAAAAAAACAAAGAAAAGACATGATGCCCATATTATCAGAAAAGATTTTAAAGAGGGTCAACATGTTCTTCTTTTTAACTCTAGATTTAAACTCTTCCCTGGGAAGCTCAAATCTAAATAGAGTGGACCTTACACAATTATGAAAGTGTTCCCGTTTAGGGCACTTGATTTACGAAGTACCAAGGGGGAGGTATTCAGAGTTAATGGACAAAGATGCAAAATCTACATAAGAGGAGACATTATTAACCAAATTGCAGAAGTGCAATTGGTTAATATGTTGAATAATACATAGACACGAAAGTAGTCAAGCTGACGACTCTAAATTAGCATGTCTAGGTTTATTAGGTTCATTTTTAATTTTATTAGTATTTACTTCTATTATTTCGCTAATATGGACTATATTATCTTCTTTTACGTGTAGAATTACAAGAGAGGAAGAAATGTTTTGCTCAAAGTACATTTTACTAGTAAGTTTCCTCGTGAAAATTAAACTTTCACTAGAAATTTGCCTAGTTATTCTCCATACAGCAAAAGAAACTTTGAGAATCGAGCGTCGTGACGTACGACATGCTAGTCACCCTTTGACAAAAGTGAGAACCGTAGACTTAAATGGTGGCTCAACTAGGCATAATGCCAGGAGAGTCACGAGGAAAGGAACTAGTACATCATGGTACTCCGATTGTGAGGTGTGTCTGTTGAAACAACAAGAGATAGATCAGTAAGAAAAGTGTTTCTCTTTTACCTGTTAGAGGATAATGAACAGGATGTTTTGTGTTAAGTATATATTGTTGCTTAGATTACTAATCTCAAAGAAAATTCCAATGGACATTTGTCTCGTCATTCTAAAGCAAGTAAAAGAAACGTTGAGACTAGAGAGATGCAAAGTGAATTTAGATAGACATTCGAGAGGAACATCGAAATGTGCCTACAGACGAAGGATGGCGAGATTTGGGTTCTGTCACAAGTATGGGAAGTTGGAGCACGATGGTATTTGCAGCAAATATACTACAATTTCACAACTCGAGAGAACTGTCTTGTTGTGTCAAGACCCCGTTAAGCTTCGTGCTGAAAGGGTTGCGAGACCAGGAAGTTCGTCTTGGTACGCAATTGAGGAGTTGTTTAAGCAGCGGATATCGAAGTTGCACCTTTAATGGTGATTGCATCAGAGATAGTACTATACGCCAACCGAGCGACTGTGCTAATATGTCATGACCTTGTTAGGCTTCGTGCCGAAAGCGTCACGATAATTGACAATCTGTCAAAGGAATGACTCATCAGAATGTGGTGTCTGGTTTTCAAGCTTTCCAGGAACGCAGCGTACTTAAAAGCCAAAAAATCAAAAAAATAAGAAAAAAAAATTAGATTAGATTGAATTTTATTTAGTACTTTATAAGTTTGTAGTTTGTATGTATCTAGTATAGGTATAGTACATCGTATATAGACAGTGTACTAGGAAATGTTCATTCACGAAGAACAATGGCGCACGCCATATCAGCTGGCGTACACTGTACCACTTGGCGCACGCCAGGTAGGACAGATTCCAGACCTATAAATTCTGAGATAGCTGCATTTTACCATAACCTCCAAGAACAAGCCACATTTTGCCAAATACACGTTCCCCCCCACATCCGAAATTTTCATCACGAGCTTAAGCCTCTTCACCCTCTGACAAATAAATGGCCGAAACAACTTCGACAATGGCGGACAAAGCAAGAGCAAACCGCATCTTTTACGAAGAAAGTGATAGGGAAATCCTTTTTCTTTTTGGTTTAATCGTACTTTTATGGGTTCTTTTTATATATTTCGCTTTAAATTTTGTTCCGTAGATTGTCGTTGCCACTTTCAGTGTTGTTGAATAAAAATCTATGTTCTCGTACATTTGTTTATTCATTTGTGCGAAGTATGTGCATACGACCATCAAAATGGTAATTTCCCTATGTAATGGTGCGCACCAAAACACGGTTAGTGCGCGCCATGTCACGGTAGAGAGGCCTATAACCTCTCGGCCAAAACCCCAAAAATTCACCGAAAATTCACTAACTGGCGTACGCCAGAAGTCATGGGCGCACGCCAATTATGCCGGACATACAAACCTGGCGTACGCTAGGAAGAGTTGGCGTATGCCAGGTAGGTCAGAAAGGGGGGTATATATTCTGCTGTAGCCGATTTTTTGGTCATAATTGACAATCCACAAGAATTCTCAGATTCGAAACCTAGATCTACTCTTGCCCAAGCATCCCAGATACATTGCCCGTATTACCCAACTCCCAAAACACGATCTACGATGCTAGGAGCTGATGGATCTAGCCGGGTAAGCAGGAGGAATACAGGAAGCGCGTACGGACTCCTACACCACCAGGGTCAGATTTTTCATTAGACCAACCCAGAGACATCCACCACCGCTACAATGCTCCCTTCGCAATCTTCAACGTTTGGGAGGGAGAGAGGTACCAAAGATTTTCTAAACTCACTACTGTTAGTCATTTTAAGATTAATTGGAATGAGATGAGAATTTTAGGGGTAGCTGATGAGTTGGATGCGGCTTTTGATAAGATGGGATGGGGGTACTTTAAGGATAGAACAATTTTGGCTAGACAGGAGTTAGCGATGGACTTCTACTGCACTCTATAGGTTCAGGCAAATAGGTGTTCATTTTCTGCACGAGTATTTGACACTAATTTTGAGATGGATGAAGATGAATTTGTTAACCTATTTGAACTTACGAGTGGTGGTAGAGCTTTAGACTTTCATCCAACTACGTTAGCCCATCAGGCATGGCATGAGATCACTGGTTTCACTTGATACGAGTTGGGGAGGGCGCCTAACGCACTGATTAGAGAACCATACTTAGGTATCCTCCATCACTTTATGACTCTGACCTTCTGTGGTCAATGGGAAGAGTCTAAAGTGTTCCGATCTCAACTTTATGCCATTGACTGCCTCTGCCACGATGTTAGGTTTAGAACTTATGCTATGGTAGTTGACTGCTTTGCATGTTCTATTAGCGATAGGGAATCTAGGCATCTATACCTAGGTCATATCATTTCTCGCATTGCACGTCACCATTTTCCTTCGAGATTTTCAGAGTACACAGGGTTGTATGTGGAGCCGATGGATCTTGACATCGACAAGCTCAACTACAGCAAGCTAATCAAGAGGACGATGATAAGAGATGGTGAGGAGATAGTGCAATACAGGCCGTGGGAGGAGCGCTAGGCGGTAGTAGCTACCCTTACTAGATTAGGCCTCCCAATGCCGACGCAAGTACCTAACCCTCCCAGCCATCAGTCTCCATGCCCGCAGGTAGATCTTCATGACTAGTTTTCTACAATGCAGTTGCAACTGCAGGGCTACGGAGACCAGCTTCAGGGATATGGCATCTAGCTTTAGCATTTGACATCGGTGACTGCTCGTATGGAGGAGCAGCAGAGAGCTGAGTGGGAGGAACAACAGGCATTTAGAGCAGAGCAGAGGGCACACGCGGCGTGGATGAGATAGTGGGCCGAGAACTTCGGCAGTGGATTCAGCTTTCCACCACAGTCACCAGCACAGGATTGACAGGGAGCTCCTACTTCCTTAGTCTTTTTATTTATTTATTTTACTTTCTTTGCTCTTTTGTGTTTTAGATTTCATTGTGTGTGTTTGTTTGCTTATCTTTGTTTTTGCCTACTTGCATATTTGTTCTTTTTATACTTGTGTGATATTTGTGTTTTTGATTGCGTGTATTAGACACCTTGAGGACAATGTGTCATTCAAGTGTGGGGGGAGGGTTCCTTCCAGGAATGAATCTTTCTTTTTAGGACGTTTAAAGTGTCTAGGTTGTATAGGTTTAGACTTGGCATGAATTTTTCAAAAATTTGACCCCCCTCAAAAAATTTCAACTTGTGTTAGAATTTTATCAAACTCTTAGTTAGGAATTTAATTCGAGCACAACGCCTAGGAATTGGTAGAAACCTCACACTCTGTTGTTTAGGAAGGTAGTTTCACTATGTAGACTAGACTAGAGAGTTTTTGAGTGTACCTTGTGAGGTTTGAGCCGATGGAAGAGACACCAGTCTCTATTTTTCATGAGGTGCATACTAGTGTTAGTTAATCGAGGCATCCTACTAGTACTTATCGTGGTCTTGGTTGCGTAGGAGTTGTGAGATGACGGGGCATTCTTTGATATTTTAGCCTAGAGCCTTAGAGCCAAAATCCCTTACTACCGTTTGCATTAAACCATTTGAGCTGAGCCTTTTTATTTATCTTAGATGAGGAAGCCAACTTTGAGCCTATTATCCACCATCTTCCCTACCTTTGATCATCCGATTCGAGGACTTTTAGGTTACGCTTGTTGGGAATGTTTGTATTATGATAGGTCGGTATCTGAAACCGACTTGGGGTATATGTTGGGATTTTATTTTATAGTTTATGACCATGTTGAGAAGCCAAGTTTTGCTTAGACACGTGCATGAGTTATAGCATGTTGAAAAAGAAAAAGAAAGTGAAAAGAAAAGAAAAAGAAAGTGAAAAGAAAAAAAAAGTGTGAAAAGAAAAGAAGAAAAGAAAAAAAAATGTGTGAAGTCAAATAAGCATAAGTTTAGGCAAAACTTGGGCTTCTAGGTCTTTGTATATTGGGAGATTAGGGAGTGTACGTTTATTATACTTGGTGAGAATGTTTTAGATTAGACGAGTGACTACTTAGTTCATGTATTGAGGCCTCGGATTGGGTGGTTTAGCCACTTCACATATATTTTACCTCACCCTGATCTTCAGCCCCATTACAACCCGATGAAAAAGCCCCCCGATCATTTACAATCATTGCGACTTTTAGGTAGCACTGAGTAGGACGTAAGATGCTTTGAGATACTGACCTGTATGCGAGTGATAGGAAGTTGACCATACACATTATATGAGTGATACACTTTACTATCCTCGAGAGTTTAACCTTCTAGTGTCTTTTACATAGAGTCAACACTTTCTTAAATAATAAAGTGTCGAGGTGACTACTAGTTTGTAGTGTTTTGTGTTTTGAATTAATGAACTAACTAGGTTTTTGATGAGATTTTGATATAAGTTGATGTTTTTGAGGGAAGTTAAGTTTGGATCGTGTCTTGCCAAGTCTTTACCTCGTATTGCATTTGTGTGTGTTTTTGTGATTTTTGTTTAGTTGTTGTTTGCATTTGAGTCTTGCTTGGGGACAAGCAAAGATTCAAGTGTGGGGGTGTGATGAGTGCTTAAAACACTCATTACTTATGTCTATTTTATAGTTTTTCTTAGTGTTTTAGGTTGTTTTATTTTAAGTTTTTGTCATCTTTGTCTTAGTTTTCTTTATTTCATGTTTTTAGTCGTGTATTTTGTTTCTCATTATGTTTTATGGTTTTAGGAGCTAATTCGAGGAAATGGATGACGACCGAGTTAGACGAGCGGATGCATGGATGAGAGGAGAGATGTAAAGGAGAGATGAGCAAAGCTGAGGACCTACACACGCCAGAGATAGGTGGCGTATGCCAATGATGCACCAGGAGCGAACGACCACGAGCAAGATTGATGGATTGCAAATGACCAAGCATCTGAAGATCTGGCGTATGCCAGGCACAGTTGGCGTATGCCAGACCAGACAGTGACACTACCAGTCACTCGCCTCTTAGAGTGGAAAACATTGGAGGGGGCCATGCACTCGAGATTTTTGGCCTTCTTGTGACCTTCGTAGACCATTATAGTGTAGAGGTGGATAGTTGTTAGGATATTAAGTTAGTTTACATTTGTTTGACTTTTGACTTTTGTTTTTATGCAAATAATGAACATTAGTGTAGAATAGACAAGTGTGAGTAAGAGAGAGAGAGGAGCACGAACTTGGGCTATCCTTTCTGTGAAGAACTTGAGGAAAAACTGAGGATCACCTTGTAAAGCTTTCTTCTCTTGTACTCTTCGTTTTGTTAATTAATGCTAAGTATGTTCATGTTTTTTATTATATTGTTCTTTGCAAGCATGTGTGAGTAGTTGATCTTTGAGTTTGGTGGCTTAAAGCCACTACTTAGTCACGGTTTAGAGGGTTAAAAACATGATGAACATGTCAAACTAACAAACTTAATGCCATGCTAAACTTGTTTGATCACCAAGGTTAGAAGGTAGTTTAAACTTGAAACCGAGAGGAGATAGTTTAAATGGAAAGGTTAGTTAGATAAGTTGCTGGTTCAAGTTGCTAATACTCTTACTTAGTGATTTATTGTCCTTAAAGTGATGCACATAATTGGTTCTTTGCTGTGCTTAGTTGGTTTTTGGGGTCGAGAGAACATCTTATCATTCTAAGCATGGTAAAGAAGCAATTTAGGCCTTTCTAGCACGAGAGTGTAGTTTGGTTGATTTCAAAACACTAGGACCATGTTATGTACTTAGTAAACCTTCTGAATTCGATGATTATTATGGTTTTAAGTTCACTTTGCTCATTTGTGTAATATAAGTTGTTAAGAATCTGTTTTGAATACCAAACCTTCAAGTAACTAAATTCATAATTTGTTAGAGTAGCAAACCAACTTAGAACGAGAGTTTCCATCAAACCACTTCATAATTTGATCTTAGACAAGTTATAAAACCAAGTTGAAGTTTTAAACTCGGTCCTTGTGGGACGATATTCCCTTATTTACTCATTTGTGCAACTCTGCTAAAAGAACTGTTGTGTTGGTGCATGCTAGAAATAGGTGACGTACGCCAACTTTGGCCATCCGAGGCAAAAACTCTCACGCCAGAAGTGTTGGCGTACTCCAACTCTTCAAAAACATAAAACTTGGCACACGCCAGGAACTTTTGGTGTACGCCAGGTCGTCCAGACAGACGACCTGTCATCTAGAAAAACAGCAAAAAACTTATAAGGATAAGAGCCGACCCTCTCGTCTGAGAGGCTTGAGAACAGCAGCAAAAAATCATACTTTTGAAATACGTTATGGATCATAAGGATAGTGTCTTCGAAAACCAAGTTTTCGAAATTGGTCTCACACCAGGGAAACAAAAATCATTCTATAATTTCCCATCCATTGGTTGACTAAGCAAACATGGTACTAACCACGTTCTATGATGTTCATTCCTCCGAAAAAGAGCACATGTGTAACATAAATTAACATCATACTAGAGCATCAACCTCGATGTTTTACTGTACAACAGACTTAGTTTACTCAAAACTGCACTAGGCTATCAAGACAGATTAATGATAAGTTCTACTTATTTCTTATCACTCAAATTTACAAAAAATCCTATGTAGCAACAAATGCTAGCATTCACAAATCTTGCACTTTTAAGAAGAACTTATCTTTTAGTTAAGCAAGATGGCATCAACATTTTAGAACAGACACTTGATGTAATGATATTCATAAAATTGCCTCATCTCAACAAGGAATCAACTCATTGACTCTCACTAAGGTAAACACCTGTATGAGTGGGCTACTTTTCTATCTCACCTGCATTTGTAAATATTACTCAAAATAACATTCACAATTGTATTGTTGATATAGTATCAAATTCCATTGAATAACAAATTCAATAGATACTATTTGAGCAAGAAATAACTTATTCGCAAATTCTGGGACATATCATATTTCTCATAAGGTACAACCTAAGATCTGCAATCATATCTCACATAGATATGTGTTTCATGCTTACTTCTTCACATATAATAACTAAACATAACGTATGTTTATTGGTTCATTTGGGATAGCTTTAGATAAATGGTTGAAGACTCTTTTTAACCATTTTATTTATTGCACAATAGTTACAAAAACTACATAGTACCATATTTGCTTAGTCGAACAATGGATGGAAAATCATAAAGTAATTTCTGTTTCCCTAGTGTGGGACCGATAAAGCACATGTGTAACACGAATTAACATTATACTAGAGCATCAGCCTCGATGTTTTACTTAATAACAGCCTTAGTTTACTCAAAAGTGCTCTAGGCTATCAAGACAGATTAATGATAAGTTCTACTTATTTCTTATCACTCAAATTTACAAAAAATCCTATGTAGCAACAAATACTAGCATTCACAAATCTTGCACTTTTAAGAAGAACTTATCCTGTAGTTAAGCAAGATGGCATCTACATTTTAGAACAGACACTTGATGTAATGATGTTCATAAAATTGCCTCATCTCAACAAGAAATCAACACATTGACTCCCATTGAGGTAAACACCTGTGTGAGTGGGCTACTTTTCTATCTCACATGCATTCGTAAATATTACTCAAAATAACATTCACAATTGTATTGTTGATATAGTATCAAATTCCATTGAATAACAGATTCAATAGAAACTATTTGAGCAAGAAACAACTTATTCGCAAATTTTAGGATCTATCATATTTCTTAAAACATCATAAGGTACAACCTAAGATCTGCGATCATATCTCACATAGATATGTGTTCATGCTTACTTCTTCACATATAACAACTAAACATAACATATGTTTATTGGTTCATCTGGGATAGCTTTAGATAAATGGTTGAAGACTCTCTCTAATCATTTTATTTATTGCACATTAGTTACAAAAACCACAGACTCAGTTCTTATAACTGATTAGGAGATAGAAACAAGTCTATTCATAGCTACTCTATGAGATAGCTCCTCCTAATAGCAAATAAATATATCCAAATGTGAATATTCATATATTCACATCTCATGCCTTAATGGCATTAGCTTAACTCATGATGTCAGGTCTTAACCTAAATGATTGTACTCCAAGTACTTTATAATTTTCTTTGACTAAAATTCAATGTGCTATGTTTGGATTATCATAATCCAAAACATTCGCTTAAAGGACATCCAGCACATCCTTTAGCTTATGAGAAATATCTGGGTACAAGTCTTTATTCTAGAAAATGACCTTTTTGACTACTAGAGCACATAGGACTATTATCATCATATTCAAATCGTTAAATTTAAACAATTTCTCGAAATCTTAACTTTGAATAGTAATTGAACTTCTCTAATATCTTTAAATTTCAAAGTCAGTCATAAACTACACTTTGATCTTGTAAAGATATTTTTAGTCAATTTTGACTACATATGTCATTCACATATGACGACAAACCTTTTTAGAGCATTTAGTGTTGTTATCACAATACTCATCAATCAATTCGAAAAATAGATGACATATTCGTATTATGATTGAATCATGAAATGATGAGTTTAACACTGACTCGCAAATAGACTGAGGCTACTTCACAAACTCTATGTTTGGTACTTCAATCTATAGATGCAACTCTCAGGACAAACCATATGAGTTTCTTCATCCAATTCTCCACTAAGAAATGCAGTCTTTACATCCATTTGATGTAGCTCTAGATTAGGCAAGTCATTATAGCGAACTCTTTCATATTATGTGATACCACTGAAAGTTAAGCAAGACTATTTATGCTTAATCTTGAGAATTCATTAATTCTCAAAATATGCCTATATAGATAGGTCAACATCAAACTAGTTCTCAAATATAGTTTGGTCTTATCTATTCATCTATTGTATTAACTAATTCATTCTAACTGAGAACTGACACATCATCAAGAATCATCTTATGTTCATTCTCATCTTATTGGATTTGCTAAAAGAAGTTTCACTTGTATCTTTATACAAGAGAATATTTCTCATGCTTTTAACCTTTATTTGTTGGCATGAAAAAAACTTACTCTTTTAGATTTATGAATTTCTAGTTTTGATAAATATCTCACATATCTATCGTAACTAGAATTCATATCCTACAGAATTTTTATTCCAAACTCCTGCTGAAGTTTAGAATCCTACTCCTACTAAGCCATAGATCTCACATTCTCCCACTGAGATGAAGATCATTGGGATTATGAACTTTCGGATTAACTAGAGGTGGTTAAACATTATTTTCCTCCTCCACAAAATCCTCCCACTCGGAAGGAGTGATCCAGAGGATCTTACCTTATCAGTTTCATACAAGGTGGATCACAGCTCACCTATTTCAATTTTGAAAAAAATTATTTTTCAAAAAATATTATGTGGTACAAATGATCACTTTTCTATTTGATTCTTCACTTTCGAACATGTATCAACTTATTTGATACTTGTAAGCATTTCACAAAGACATTCTTTGTAAGATACTCACACAAATGGATGCAAGACAATCTACTCTCACAGTCTTGACCACATACTTCAGAATGAATTTAATACAACTGACGAATAAATCTAGTTATTTTGTGAATATAGATCTCATAACTATTTTTTTATTCTAGATTTGTTCACATGTAGGTAAATTTGATCTTTACCAAATTATCTTTTAGTCCTACCTTAGTTGGACAATCATGTGTTCTAGACCATCGTAGTCCATTCTAGAATAACATAACTTGACATCAACTTCAGACATTAAGTTATGATCGCAGAAAAATAATTGCAATGTAAATCATATAGATTAACATTCAAAATGAGAATCTATTTACTAATAACTATCATAAATAAAGACATATAAAAAATTCTACTCAATATATTATACTCAACTACCTAACAGAAACTAAGAGCCTTTTTAAACTTGAATAAAGATGAAATTCTTTGAATTTCATAGAGTATATAGCACGTCATGTAGAAGTAGAATTTACATACACAATCTGATTGTATCAATGCCTTCAACTTCTATTCGTGTATATAAACTAATATTGATGGAACTTATTCCAATTAATACTTATTGGGATTCAACAAAGATTTCACACATCTTTGTCACATGGTCTATCTCAACTGAATCAATTACTCAATTGATATACAGTTAGAAGAATATATCTAGACAAATTTAATCCACTCACAATTAAACTAAATGATTGTCTTGGCAATGCAACTTATCACAAAATGCCATATATTCAAACAGTTAAAATATTTCCTTCCAGAAATATTAAACCTATAAATCCTCCGACCCTTAGAACTTTTCTTTTGGGTTTAGTTTATTTAGTTCTTACTCTTTTATTTCTTAACTATCCTATTTTCCTCAAAAAGTTTTGGTCAACCTTGTTGTTGCTCCCACTGGAATAAACTCAAGTCACATACACTACAGGAATGACTTTGCTAAGAGACAATTTCTTTAAGCTTAAGGTGATAACTCATATGAAATGCCTAATGTTACCAACATACATTTGGGCTATTCACATGATCCAAAATTGCAGGCATGGAATAATTATTATGCTTAACTTTTAAACATATAACCAGCCTTAGTTAGCTTGTTGATTGCATTAAACATCTTATATAAAGATATTATCATTAAGCAATCAACTCATAAATTGAGCACATTCTCATATTAGACCATAATCATTATCATAGTCTATAGAACCTAATGTTCTTTTATCACATAGCTTGAAGAAAATTATGAAAGATACATTGTATGTAAAGAATTACATCAATAATACAAAATAATTTACTATACGTTATAACTCTAAATGATTAAAGTCTTTGACTATCTCAGATTTGAAGTAGGTCATCGATATGTTTCCCCTCACAACTCCGAGAGTTAATCTCAAACCCTAACCATTCTAAGTTCTTTGATAGTAAATACAAGTGGATCTTTCTCATGGTAATAATCATGTTATTAAATAAATACTTTATTTAACCAAGATAACATATATTTGCATGATAAATAACTATGAAAAATACACAAAGTTCTAAACACACATGTTTAAGAATTTTCAACAAGACTTCACAAAAGTTTAAATGATTTACGCAAAATAAGGAGGGTCTAAAGAATTTTCAACAAGACTCAACAAGACTTAACCAAAGTATTACTATGATCCAAAAGTACAAAGATAAGGGACTTCATAATTATATTCCCTAATTGAAAAGTGACGTACACATCATCAACTTTGCAACTTCATTTGAGCATTAAAAAGAAAATTTCACAAAAAATTATCTTTGTGCTCAATTATCCAAGTAGACATTACAAAACACCTTGAAACGTGCCATGTTCAAGAGATAGAAAATTTCATAATTTTCTCATCTTTGTCAACACTAGAAGATGTTTGAACGTTTTTTGCCAATACTCTTCTACAGTCATTACCTCCAACTCAGACATTCATTTTTGTATCCTTTTGTGAACAGAAGTCAAGTTTACTTTCATTAACTTCATGCAATTCTTATATTCCTATCACCAGATACAACACATCAATATCTAGCTACTTGTGTTGCGTATAATCACAACACGTGCTAACCAAAAAACACTCAGGAGTTTTCTCAAAAAGATATCATCGTAAACTTGCAACACAATGCACAATTCTTAGGATAAATAATCATATTTTTCCCAAGCTAAGATCAAAAACTTATTTTTCGATCAAAAACGATGACGTCTTATAGCAAGAATTTTTTCACAATTGATCTATAATACGTAATCAATAAGCCATGTTATTTCACATATTTTTATCATAATATTAGGTTTATCAAAACTATCATAATAATTTTCCAAACCCAACTTAATTAAAAGACTCATATGATTTCAAGTCCATATGACTCGAAATCAAACTTAATTAAAACATACGCATATTTTTCAATTTTAAATGACTTATGTTTACTTATAAATAATTTAGTCAATTTATTATTCAAAATTAGGTTCAAAACCTAATTTTGAAGAACTCTTAAATATATTTTAAAACTAATTTAAAATATATTCAAGTTTTTAAAATTTTCAAACTAAATTAAAAAAATTATATTAGAAATTAATCTTTAATTTTCAAAATTTTAATTGAATAAAAATAGATTTTATTCTACCAAAATACCAAAAAATCCATCTAATAAACCAATTTTGACTCATTGTCAACATTAACCAAAATCGGGTGAGTCGAACTATTAAACTAGTATATCCATCCAGTTTAATTTGAAAGCAACTCGGGATAGAAGTTATTCGTGAAAATCATGAAATTACATTTTTGCCCTTCTTGTTTTCTTCTCCCCTTTCCTCTTTCTCTCTCTCTCGTTCTTTCTCTCTCCCCGAAGCCAAAAGAAGCTCCGACCACCCACCTTCCATCGTGCACTCACGGAAGAGATTCAGTTGCCAAAACTGGTCGAGATTGACTCACCATCGAATCCCGAACACGGTTGTACCAGCCTCGAGGTCTGTCGCCCCGCGGTTTGGCTTCGCCATGGACATTTCCCCTCTGAGGTCCCCGAATTCGAATTCGACAAAAATGCAACTCCGCAACTAAAATCGAAGAAATTAATGACCAAACATCGTCTACGAGTTGTCGGAGACTCGATTACGACTTGTCTCAAGTCGTGAAATGGTCGAAATTGGTCGGATTGTTGAGATTGAGAATTGGGGAAAAATTGTGATTTTAGGGTTCTCTCAGATTGGGGAAATTTGCAAAATTACAAATTAATCCCAAGGACTTCACGCTTTTGCAGCACAGGGACGGGCCACTATAGCCGCAAAAAGAAACTTTAATTCAATACCAAAGTTCTCGTGCATGCGGGAAAAAAGACAAATCCTTTACCCATGTGAAAACCAAACTTCAATTCAGTCCCTAGCTTATAAATCTAATTATAATTAAGGGCACAGTATGTAATTTTCATTAAAATTGACATTAAACACGATTATTGGATCAAATAAGCACAGTTAAATCTGATTCCAAACATCATACAACAACGAGAACAATACCTAAGCTTGCTCTAATACCAATTGAAGGATTCAGCTCATAATTAACACATAATTATGAGTTTCTCCTCCATACAATTAACGGGCTTATTCATTAATAAATACAAGGTATCATTAAGAACAAACATGGAACCTTGTAAGCTTTGGTTGCAACAGAATATGAGTAGCCCAACTTTGCAAACAGACGTACTCTGGCCAATCTCACAGTAGGAAAGGTATCATTTGAGGACACAAGGTTGACCAGCATTTGTAATACAACAGCTGAGAAGTCACTCACCAACTTACAGAAGTAGCCTGCAGCAAACAAAGATGCTTTAACCTGTATCAAAAATGGAAGTCAAATAATTTTGGGAGTTTAGCATCCATAAATGCTCTCTAAGGCAAGATGAGATATTTGAGCATCAAGAGATTGGAAACCTAGAAAACACAGTCGACGGAATGAAGTTGGAGCACCAGGAACTTCTATATTTGCATGTTAATGCACACATAAAAAGATCAAAATGATTTCAATAGCTTAAGCATCTCATTAATGCCTTCAGAGACATTTCACAGGATCGTCACGATGAGGTAGTGCTATCGGTCGATTCATGATCATGAACGGGTTGGATACATGAACATTGTTTTACAAATGGCCTCGAATCACAAATTCTGAGACTTACAGGGACTGAATCGTAATTCTCGTCCCTTTCAGAGTGTGGTGTGGATATGTCTAGCCAAATTCCTATTTGATCACCAACTTCTTTCTTCCTTTTATAAGGAGGTCCAAGCTTTGCCACCTCACCCTCATATGGTGAGTAAGTCCACATATTGCTTAGTCAACATTCCAAGTGTCTATCACTTGGAAAGGCTGTTTGGCCAAATGGGTTTGGACATTAACAAGCCCAATAATGGGTGCTAAAATTCCAAGATATATGATACAGATATGCAATATTTTAGTGCTTATTTCAATATTTTAATGCTTCCCCACTCCAACCTCTCTTTTTAATATATATACATACATATATTTTTTGCTAGTCAAAATTACACGCGTACATCTGCTCTGTGTGTGGATGAAAATCAACAATTAAATTGTGTTGAGATTCCAATTTTCCAAAGTAATCTAGTTTTTTGGAACGGCAGAGCACGCCACCATCTCCCCCTCTATTTTTATGAAAATAAAAAACAGCCTCAATGCATAAATATGAAGAAAATAATTAGGACAAATTACTCTTTAGTCCTTGGTCTTAACATAATTCTCCTATCGGATCCCTCTTTTCTCATAAATGAGTAACCTATCCCTGTTTTATTTAAAAATATTTGTCTAGGGTCCCCACCGACCAAATTAACCTCTTTTTTTAAATTTTTGTCATGTGAAATGACTATTTTACCTTTCACAAAATGACAAATTTCATCTTATTTTTGTCTTTTTGTGAAGGGTATTTAGTCATTTCACATGACAAAAAAAATTAAAAAAACAGATGCTGAAGTCAACCAGGGGCCCGAGACCAATATTTTTTCAAAATACAGGGACGGCTAAATAATTTATGAAAAAGAAGGGACATGATAAGAGAATTCGATTAAGACCAGGGACTAGGGGATAATTTGACCAAATAATTAACATCTTAAGTGAACATTCTACCAGAAACACAGTTTGCTAATTGAAGAACCTCTAACTTATCATTGCATTGGTTAATACTACTCTTATAGAATCCTCAACCTAAATTTTCTGAAAGTCCCACTAGGCAGCTCTACACCAAGTATGTGAGTGCCCACAGTTCCGTCGTCAAAAAGTGCAACTCCCAATGCTTTTAGACTATTCACAGCAACAAGTTTTAATCAGGAATTCTATAACCTTTTTCTCTCATCCTCCCTGTGGATAGTCTTAGCGCCTGCATGTCTAGAGTTTAAAAGTTTTGTCTACGTTTAGTTTGACGAAGTTCTCCCTAAGTCGTTGCCAGGTTTGGGTAGTATAGGAATAATTAGGTACATTAAAACTCAAGTAAACTAGGCAAAAGATAGTATCACTCTATCAGTGTCACAACCACAAACAAGCCATCATAAAGTTATCGTCTACAAAATAATAGTGGATGAGATGTTGACCCAAAGCTACATGTGAAGGTGTGTCTTTGCGTAAAAGTCTCGTGAAGGCTTTGCAAGAAGGAACTCTTATACTATCCAAAAAAACCTGCAATCAGGAGATATATACATTAGTTATTTAATATCAATGTCATACCTCGGAAGTACCGTCGTGTGCGCTCCACATTTTTATCAATTTACCATGCAAAATAATCATATGAATAACTGTATATGCTTGACACCCAGAAAGTATATATCCAGCTCAAGACCAAGTTTAGCTGGTGGAGCTGGTGGCCTCGCCTCTACCCTCTCCAGCTCTCTATACATGAAATATGTGGAGAAGTATTTGTCTTGAGTAAAGCCCTGAGACTTTGTATCTGTCCAAATTAGGAAATCATACTGTTGGATTATAAAGCATAATTAACATATAATCACGCAAATAATCACATGCACATTTAAACGCAAATTAAAGAGATAAAATCGAGTTACCTCTTGTAGCGTGTGCATACTAAGTCCAGGAATGTTCTTGGTGAGTTGCTGGTCGAAGCCCGATCACGTTTGAAACGAATCGGAGCCCGGGTTCCACGAATGAACCTATTCGTCTATCTACCGGAATT
>SOPF01019068.1:0-12958 GCA_012979155.1 Hypericum perforatum
ATCAAACAAGTCTTCCATCCTTGTTTGTGGCGTGATTCGACTTGGACAAAGGTTCTCAGATTGCTCTTGGCTTAGGTTATGGCTCTTTTGTCGAGGTTCTTGCTGGTTCAGTTCATGGGTTTGAAGTCTACTCCATCCTAAGCAACAATAGATCCATAAATTCGTGTTTCTCCTGCCGAGATCACATCAACAAGCAGCTGAATAGGACTCGTAATTCTGGCCGAATACTTGCTCCTAAAGCAAAGGGATTCTGGCCTCTTATTCACCTAAACAAGAACTCTTATTCAACTAAACAAGTACTAAAGATAAGATACGAAATATTGTAGAAGCTTCCTCAAAGATCACGTTGAATAAGAGTTCTTGTTTAGGTGAATAAGAGGCCAGAATCCCTTTTCTTTAGGAGCAAGTATTCGGCCAGAATTAGGAGTCCTATTCAGCCGCTTGTTTTGGCTCTTATTTAGGCAATTTGTTATTTAGGAATTAGAGAAACCCTAGGCCTATAAATAGGGTCCTATGTCTGCATATTTGAGGGAACTTTAACATACACATTTGAAATTTTAGTCTTTTGGCTAAGAGAGTTTATTAACTCTTTGTTCTTGCTTTGAGCTAGTGTGCTTGGCTTGAACGTTTCTTTCACTTATCAAGCAAGTTACCATCCTCGTTTGTAGCATGAATTCAACCATTACTTAGCGTTCTCGGATTGTTCATAGCTAGGGTTGAGGTTAGTGCCAAGGTTCTTGCTAGATCAGATTCATGGGTTCTAAGTTTCATCCATCCTAGACGACAATAGATCTGTATTTTGTGATTTCTTCCACGAGGATCACATCATCTTCTCTTATCATTTTATCTCTTTTAGAACATTTTTTTTCGTTTCACACATTTGTGTGTTTTCTCTTGTCAGTTTGTGCCTTTTATAATGTTTTCTTTTCTTTTCACATATTTGTGTGTCTTCTCTTGTTGTTTTGTGCCTTTTAGCATATGTTTTTGCCTTTTCACACATTTGGGTGCCTTTACTTCTCTTTTTGTGCATTTTAAGTCTATTTTCTTGCCTTTTCACACATTTTCATATCTTCTCTTGTCGTTTTATCTCTTTTAGAATATTTTCTTCTGTTTCACACATTTGTGTGTCTTCTCTTGTTGTTTTTTGCCTTTTGTAATGTTTTCTTGCCTTTTCACACATTTGAGTGCCTTTACTTCTCTTTTTGTGCATTTTTATCCTATTTTCTTGCATTTTCACACATTTTCATATCTTTTCTTGTCATTTTATGTCTTTTAGAACATTTTCTTTTGATTCACACATTTGTGTGTCTTCTCTTGTTGTTTTGTGCCTTTTGTAATGTTTTCTTGCCTTTTCACACATTTGTGTGCCTTTACTTCTCTTTTTGTGCATTTGTATGTCTTCTCTTGTCGTTTTGTGCCTTTTAGAATATGCTCTTGCCTTTTCACACATTTGTGTGCCTTTATGATGTAGGGACACCCAAATAAAGTTTCCTAAATGCCGAGTATCACATTGAAGTTTACTAAAGCTAAAGATAATAAGGCCTCAGTGCCATTTCATTTTCATTCAGTTCCCTTTAATTCTTAAGTGATACATGTATGTTCATTTATTTCAGATTCATATGTTCATTTCTAGATTCATGTATTGTGACTCTTGGTTGCTTAGGCTTTATGACCAACCAAGATCACTCTCTTCCCTTATAATGTACGTGCTTGTGCATGAATGAGGAAGATTGAATTGAATTGAGATTACTTCTCCCAGATTACCAAGTGTAATTGTGCATGGATTTGCATGGTGCATGGATTTGCACGTTTAGTTACATTTTGCCCTAGCTGGCCGTTCACTTAATCCGAACCCCTTTGATTACACAACAGAAGTTGTTCCTAGTCAAAGTATCTATCCTTTATTCCTTTGGTTTGCACTTTGTTTGATCAAAATACCTCAGTTTGGTCTGTTTGTTCCAATCTGTTCAACATCATTCTGCTACGCTACATCAAGTGGTATCAGAGCTTTGGGGAGATTTTCTTAATTTCCATATTGAGAGGTGAGGACGAGTGTACATTATAACTGCAGAGAGTTGTGAGTGAACCCCATCTATGATCCGTACAATAAGACTTTGTGATCCCCTGATCCGAGTCTCTTAAACCCTACCTCTATTAAAATCCGATCAGAGACATGGCAGATCCTAATGACAACCCCCTAAATCAGAGATTTGCTAACATGGGGAGGCATCAATTCAGGCTATCCTTGCACGCCTTGACAACCTTGCCTTGTAACAACCTATGGGGCAACCCCCTCCAGCTGAGGCACGTCATGAGATTGGAGAAGAGGATAAGGACTCAGATGCTACACGCCTTGCAAGAAAGGGAGGACATGGTGTTTATGGAGTGAGAGGTAGAGTATGTGGAGTACATGGTGAAGAAGTGTGTGCTCCTAGATGTGATGATTGGGAGAATGACCAATTTAGATGCATAGATCGACCCTTCAAGATGAACATCAAAAAGTTTTATGGGGATATGGACGTGGAGGGATTTCTGAATTGGCTTGACTCAGTTGAAAAATACTTTGATTGCATGGAACTCACGGAGGAGTAGAAGGTGAGTTACGTGGCTTTCAAGTTAGAGTTAGGAGCCGCTGTTTGGTGGCGTAAACAAGAAAGTCAAAGGAGGAGAGGAGATCTACCTATCCGCAATTGGCCTTCGATGGAGCAAGCCCTAAGGGAGAGATTTCTGCCTTTACACACAATTCCTGACATGTGTACAAGGGAATAGATATGTTGACGACTACGTGAGTGAATTTATTCGGTTGGCAACAAGGAACAATATGGAAGACAACGAGGACCAAATGATTGCTCGATTTGTTGAAGGATTGCACTACGAAGTAAAACAATGAATGGAGTTTGATACTTTCCTTTACTTCCAGGATGTGTGTGCTAAGGCGTGCAAGATAGGAATGGCTCTAAAGAAGAAACGAGTTGTGTCCACTCATTATTCTAGATCAGGAGGAAGTTCTAACTATAACAAGACTTCGGACAAGATGGTAAGTCAAACGAATGAGCCTAAGGCATCCAGCAAACCAAGAGATGTCCTGAAAGTTCGCAAAGGAAGGGAAAGGGTGTTGAGACCAAATCAACATCTAAGCTGCGATGTTTCAAGTGCAATGAACTCAGACATATCTCTAGTGATTGTCCGAAGAGAAAGTTCACTCAATTGGTTGAACGTGATGATGAAGAGGAGGAAGATCGCGTGGGAGCCTACATTTGTGCTCCTGTGGATGAAAGATCTGAGGGAGATCTAGAAGATTCGGATGAGTTCGATGAGATTTGTGGCGTGATGCACAAGGAAGCCCTCATTACTGAAAGGAAGGATAATTCACAATGCAATAATCTCTTCAGAACCCGTTGCTACATCGGAGGGTGGATTCAATAGGGTGGATTCGATCTGGAGGAGGCATTAAAGTGTCATCACGATGTAAGGTTCCAATCTCCATTGGCAAATTCAAAGACATGGTCATGTGTGATATCTTAGAGATGGATGCGTGCCAAATTCTTCTCGGACGTCCGTGGGAATTTGACAATCAGGCTTTGCACAAAGGAAAGGAGAATACTTACGAAATCAAGAAGGAAGGACAACACTTCACCGTTTTTCCTAGCAAGCCGAAGCATGGAAAGGCAAAGATCAATAGCACCCTACAGATTTTTACGTTGGTAAAATCTTCCAAGCTTTTCCTTGCATCAGTTAAAGAATTTAGAGGATGCTATGTGCTCGTAAGAAAGGAAATAAAGTCATTGCATGATGAGTTGATGGAGAATCTTCCTGAGCACGTAAGAGAATTGCTCGAGATGTACCCTGATGTTGCTCTAGATAATGATGCACATGTTTTGCCCCTGTTGAGAGAAATTCAGCATGCCATTGATCTAGTGCTGGGTGCAACACTCCCGAACTTACCTCATTATCGCATGAGTCCGCAAGAAAATCAGATTCTACGAGATCCCGGTGCTCGCACTCCCTGATTTTACAAAGCTATTCCAAGTCGAAGTGGAAGCTTGTGGTGTTGGCATAGGCGCGGTGCTTTCACAAGAAAAACGACCAGTGGCTTACTTCAGTGAAAAGTTAAGTGATCATCGACAAACATGGAGTACATACGAGCAAGAGTTTTATGCTGTCTTTAGGGCACTTAAAACTTGGGAGCACTATTTGATTGGCAAGGAGTTCGTGATGTATTCTAATCACAAGGCCTTGAAGTTCTTACGTGATCAACCAAAGCTCAATAATCATATGCATGCCCGTTGGATCACCTATCTCCAAAGGTTTCCATTCAAGATTGTGCACAAGAGTGGAACATCCAATGTTGTTGCGGATTCATTGAGCAGGAGACAATCTATGCTCGTTGAACTTCGTGGGGTTATAACTACCTTTGATAGCTTGAAGGAGACGTATGAGGATGATGAAGACTTCGGAAAGATATGGACCTTATGCATGAATGGCAAGACCATGGATGATTATTATTTGCATGACGGGTTGCTTATGAAAGGTGATCAATTGTGCATTCCGAAAACCTCATTACGTGAGCAATTGATGTGGGAAATGCATGGTGGTGGATTGGCAGCCCAACTTGGACGTGATAAAATGTTAGCATCCCTTGCTACACATTTTTTTTGGCCTAAAATGCGAAAGGATGTGGGGTGGATGGTCAAGCATTGCTCAATCTGCCAAGAAGCCATGGGTACCGTGCATAACACGGGTCTGTATACACCCTTACCCATTCCTAGGGCTATATGGGAGGATCTTAGTATGGATTTCTGACGTAGGAACGTCTCAAACTGGTCGTGTGCATGGAGTATTTACGTGTGCATGGGGTTATCAACTCGTGCATGGCTAGCTTATCACGAGTCCAAGCGATTCGCCTATTCGTTTTCCTGTCCCACATCGACGGAGGCAACTACTGACTCCGTATCCTACTTATTATAAGCCGAAGACCCATCCTTAGCGAAAATCAACCCTGCCAAGCATAATCATCCTTCGCTCCTGTAGTCAACCAAGTGTCGTGGCATTTGTCACAAGCTACTCCTGGTTGATTGTGCGAGCGAGGAAGAATTCGCTTGGCCCGCCCAAAGCTTAGTTTAAATTTTAATTCAATAATTACCTTCTGAGTTGGCATTAGTTGAGAACGTTTTTCTTTCTAGCTTCTGAATGATCACATCTAAATATGTAACTTCAATGATGCAATAATGGGATGTAATAAGTAGGACTCTTTCATTTCCTAAAACATTGTAACAGCCGCGGTCTTTAATGTTTGGACCGCCTGGTTGAGTACTTAAAAGGCAAGGAGAATAATGAGAATACACATTGAATTGAATCCCGAAAATTAGGCCTTCTAGAGTTGGAAAATCCTTGTGCGCATGGAGTGCATAAGTGTTGTTCGAATTTTAGCCCCGTTGCCATTGGAATAGAAATCCAACAACCCTCAACTTGTCGTCAGAGGATTGACAAGTTGTTGTATTATCGTGTTAATCAAAGTTCGACCATTGTCTTATTATGCTTTCAAGTTGTCCGAATTCGATCATTCGAACCTCTTCATTAAGTTGCGTTCGTTTTATCAAATTTGTGCAAGCCTTCTACGTTTCCCTACGTTTGGTGGTATCAGAGCAGTTATGTGAGATCTTCTCAACTCATAAGTTGAGATAGAGTGACCTAACACCGTAGAGAGTTGTGAGAGATCCTATCCACGATCCAATCCACAGGACTTCGCGATCTCCTGATCCGAGTCCCTAATAACCTACCTAGTACCACCATAATCTGAGCTTATGGCCGACCCCAATGACAACCAGAATCCTGACTTGCGCCAAAGATTTGCAAACTTGGAAGCTGCCATCTTGGAGATTCATACGCAACTTGCAAATCTTGCCATGCAACCCCCAGCACCACCCCCTCCAATGGTACGTAATCCACACGCTGAACATGAAGATGATGATATAGAATCTGATGCTACGATGGATGTGAGAAGGGGAGGAAGAGGAGTGCGTGGAATGAGAGGGCGTGGGAGAGGAGAGGGAGGCCGTGGCCATAGGAGGCAAGTGTTTAGAATGGAGGATCGAGGTGATGAACATTTTAGGCAGATAGATCGTTCGTTTAAGATGAACATTGAAAAATTTTACGGAGATGTAGATGTGGAGGCATTTTTGAATTGGCTTAATTTGGTGGAAAAATATTTTGACTGCATGGACTTAACGGAGGAGCAGAAAGTGAACTACGTTGCCTTCAAGCTTGAGTCTGGCACAGCGGTGTGGTGGAGGAAAGAGCAAGAAACTCGCCATAGAAGGGGAGATCAGCCTATTCGTGACTGGCCAACCATGGAGCAAGCCTTGCGTGATCGCTTCTTGCCCGTGGATTACCATCAAGCTTTGTTTTCACAATTCTTGTCATGCACGCAAGGTAGCAAGACTGTTGATGAGTATGTTGCTGACTTCATGAGGCTGGCCGCAAGAAATGATGTGGAAGATCATGAAGATCAAATGATTGCAAGGTTCATAGATGGTCTGAGTTATGAGGTGAAGAGTCGGATGGAGTTCGACACATTTCTCTACTTTTAGGATGCTTGCAACAAAGCGCACAAGATTGGAGCTACGTTGAAGAAGAAGAAAATGGTTCCTAGCCATTTTGTGCCTGGTCAAGTGTCAAACTCACCTCGTGCAATGGAAAAGAAATCTGTGCCCCTACAGATCAGCGAGCCTTACCTCGCGCAAGAACTGGAGCACCCGCGGTTGATCCACCATAAAGAAAAGGCAAGGAAGTAGCAACGAGCTCATCGCAGATCAAGTGCTTCAAGTGCAACGAATTAGGGCACATTTCCAGTGATTGCCCCCTTCGCAAGTATGCTCAGTTATGCGAGAAAGATGGAGAAGAGGAGCAAGCGGGGGCTTATTATTGTGCGCCCGTACTGGAGAGTGAGGAGGAAGAGCCTGAGGACTCCGAATGTGGAGAGGAGTATTGTGCTGTGATCCAATGGTTTGCCCTAGCCTCTGAGAAGAAAGATGTTTCACAACGACACAATCTTTTCCGAACACGCTGCTACTTGGGAAAGAATGTGTGCGACGTGATCATCAATAGTGGGAGTCAAGAAAACTTCATAAGCAAGCAAGTAGCAGAGAAGTTGGGATTAACGATCACCCCGCACCCTTCACCTTATGCCATCGAATGGGTGCAATCCGGAGGCAGCATCAAGGTGAACTCACGATGTGAAGTTCCTATCATGATAGGAAAATATTCTGACCTAGTTACGTGCGATGTACTCTACATAGATGCATGCAACATCCTGTTGGGAAGGCCATGGGAGTTTGACAACAAGGCCATGCATAGAGGAGAGGAGAATACATACGAGGTCAAGAAGGATGGTCAAAAGTTCACTTTGCTTCCCCGAAGGCCGAAGCAAGGGAAGACCACATCCAATAATTCCACACTCAAGGTCACGCTGGTCACCACAGCGAAGCAAATGCAAGACTCTATGAAGGACTGCAAGATGTGTTTCATCCTTGTACTAGATGGAAAACCCGAGAATAAGCAGGAGGTTTTATACCCTGGCAAGACAAGCGAGCTCTTGCAAGAATATGCGGACATCTTTCCTGACGAGTTGCCCGCGGGACTGCCTCCAATGTGTGATGCACAACATCAAATTGATCTGATTCTTGGAGCTTCGCTACCCAACCTACCACACTACAAGATGAGTCCCAACGCCCCTAGTACATTCATGAGGCTTATGCATCATGTGATGCGCCCTTTCTTGGACAAATTCATCGTGGTTTATTTCGACGACATTCTGGTGTTCAGCAAGATCGAGGAAGAACACTACGAGCACCTAAAGCAAGTACTTGACACTCTGAGGGAGAATGACCTATTTGCAAACCTCAAGAAGTGCATCTTTTGGCAAGATAAGTTGATGTTCCTTGGCTTCATTATGGGAAAAGAAGGCGTACAAGTGGATCAGTCCAAGGTGGAAGCCATTCGATCATGGCCCCAACCAATGAACGTGAGTCAAGTAAGGAGTTTTCTTGGCCTTGCTTTTTTTTATAGAAGGTTCATTCGGGGGTTTAGTATGCTGGTCGCCCCACTGACTTTGTTGTTAAAGAAGAACTCGCCTTTTGATTGGAATGATCTCGTGGATGACGCTTTTCAAGCATTGAAGAAGGCATTGAGCAATGCACCTGTGTTGTCCCTCCTGGACTTCGGAAAGCTCTTTGAAGTGGATGTTGATGCCTCTGGAGTGGGCATAGGGGCTGTGCTTTCTCAAGAGAAGAGGCCTATCACTTACTTTAGCGAGAAGTTAAGTGAACCAAGGCAAAGGTGGTCCACGTACGAGAAGAAGTTCTATGCTGTGATTAGGGCATTGAAGACATGGGAACATTACCTTATTGGTAAGGAATTTGTCCTCTTTACTGATCATAGAGCCCTAAAGTTCTTGAATGAGCAAACAAAACTGTCCAACCACATGCATGCTAAATGGTCTACGTATTTGCAAAAATTCCCCTTCAAGAGAGTGCATAAAAGCGGGAGTGCAAACGTGGTTGCAGATGCCCTAAGTAGGAGGATGACGTTGCTCACTGAGCTAAAAGGTGAGATCACGGCTTTTGAGTGCATCCGAGACCTTTATGAAGATGATGAAGACTTTAGCTCCATCTGGAAGAAGTGTCAAGGAGGAGTTGGTTGTGGAGAGTACTATGTTCATGATGGTTACCTCATGAAGGGGAACCAGTTGTGTATGCCAAAAACGTCACTCCGAGATCAACTTATATGGGAAGTGCATGGAGGAGGGTTGACAGCTCATTTGGGGAGAGACAAGACGCATGCTGCCTTAGCCGAGAGATTTTATTGGCCAAGAATGGAGAAGGAGTATGGAAGTTAATCAAGCACTGCCGTATTTATCAAGAAACGAAGGGTGGAGTCTAGAATACGGGCTTGTACATGCCGTTACCTATCCCAAGAAACATTTGAGAGGACCTTAGTATGGACTTTGTCGTTGGCTTACCCCACACCCCTCGTGATATGGACTCCATTTTTGTTATTGTCGACAGGTTATCCAAGATGGCTCACTTCGTGCCTTGCCGCAAGACCACGGATGCCAATGGAGTTGCAAAACTGTTTTTCAGGGAAGTGGTTGTCACGACCCAAACTGAGGTCGGTGACCGGCACTAGACTATGCAACATATCAACAATAAATATGCAGGCCTAGCAAGCCTCAAATCATCTCAAAGATCTCATCAAATGCGGAAGCCAAATTCAAACCAAAATAGAATAGGCCAAAGACAATTTACAAACCAAAACCAAAAGAACATAATACAAAACTAATCAAAACCAACAAACATCTCCAAAAGTTCTAATACTACGGAGCAACTATACAGAAGGAGATCAAAACATGATCCGGAGACCTCCAAAAAGCAGCCCTCGAACAAAGAAGTGGAGCCTGATCCACGGACTCCAAAAACTCAACGAACTAAGGTCTCTGAGAACCTGAAATAGATTATTTGTAAGGGGTAAGTGTCCGAAGGCACTTAGCAAGAGAATAGAACATAATATATTAGTTATGGCTGAAATATGCATGTGACAGAACTTAATCATGCTCGACTTCACTCAAATCAAATGCATGATCATCAAATGCTATTACCAAACACAATATCAACGAACACACACAAAGAGCTATGAATAGGTTTTTGTAACGCCACCTCTTCAGTGACAGAGGCATCCAAATGGCCAAGCAAATCTTTCGTTCATAAATAACAGAAACTAGTGCACAAATGTAAACCGGCCAAAGCTTACAAATGTACACTAGCGATACCCCCAAAACTATGAGCTCATAGACTAACATCCCCGGTTAGTACGGGAAAACCCATTCATTTCTCTCATACAGAACACATCTTATCAGAACAAATGACCCAATGGTCCAGAATCATATCCATTACACATGGACATGTCACACGTATCAAATCAGCTCGAGACTGTTCACAAATGTCACATGTCTCACCACACAATCACAAATGTGTCCAAACATACTATGGACCAAACCATATGCATGTGATGCACACAATCAAACTCTGAAACAAACATACAACAGACACAACCAAAGTTATCATGTACTATCCGCTTACACGGACAAATAGCGCTTTAAGCGTAGATTTCCCAAATCCAATTCGTCCTTCCACACGAAGCTCCTTCAACGTCGGAAATCTGAACAATAATCCAAAATCACATAACGAGGTTAACCCTTGGTTTCCAAAACCAATTCACCTCATACATTTCAAAACCACCAACTTAGGTGCATTCGCAAGTCGTCATCGCAAATCATTTAGCCATAATCAAATAGCTCAAATCCTTCGATCACTTGATTTCATATCAAACATCCACACATATATATTCTGTACACACTTCACTCATGCTCAAAATGCATACGACAATCTGATTTTGCCAACCGAACATCAACGAAGCGTATCGCAAGTTTCATCGCAATTTCTCAATCGGAAACACATTAAGTACACCAAAACAACCCTAAGCATCACTTCAAACCAACTCATCTTCATGTTCTCAAAACCTCAGATTCCTCAATTAACCTCAAAATCTCAATAACTCAACTTATCAAGCTTCACACTTCAAATTCGTACCAACCAGAACTCAACCAAGAACTCAGCAACACTATCCGAACTTCAAAACCATGCACAAGACGTTTCCCTCATCCAATTCCATCATATGATACATATTCAGAAAGTTCATTAAGTGTACTATAAACGGTTCTAACACACCTAAGTCCAAATCGGAGCTTAAGACCACTTACAAGGCTGATCTTCTTTGCGTCGTTCACTGACCACCTCAGTAACAATCAGTCTGTTCAAAACCGATTTCCCGTTGATCCTCTGATCCAAAATCCACAAAAATATATCACACGAATGCTACTGAAGTACTCTATAAGCTATCCAAATGTCATGATCTAACTCCGAGTTTAAGTCCACTTACCAATCCAATCTTCTGGCCGTCGTTCACTGACTACCCCAGAAACGTGTGCTGTGTTCAAAACGATTTTTCCGTTGACTCCATGATCCAAAACATAAGTGGGATATACCGTTAGAAAGGTATGAATGTGCTCTATAATCTGGTAAAATCTCAAGGTTTGATTCGGAGAGGAAGGTTACTTACCAAGTCGACTTATTTGACCTGCCTGCTTCTTCCTCTCTCCTCCAACTCTCTCTTCTCTTTTTTTTTAAGTTTCGGTTTGTGGCTGACCAAATGAACTTCCCACCTCTTCTATATCCTTCCTGAGTGCAAGAGGTAAGTAGGTGAATCATTTTCCAGCCCTTCTTCACCTCCTTTTTACTTTTAACTTAGGTAAGTTTGTGATTGGTTAATGTAAAAGTGTGGTCCAATCACAGCTCAGCAACTTTGAGCTCATTTTTCACCCACTTCCTTTCATTTTTGACCAAACTTGTGTATAACCATGTTGTAGCACTATGTGTCTAGTTTTTAAATTGTACTCACTTGTGTCTTTTGGAGCAAAATGAAGAAGTTATGGCCATTTTAGTAAGCAAAGGTCAATCTGCCCGAGAAATGACCAACTACATTTACGGAACTTGGAATTTCGTTGCGACAACTTGATTGAACTTGAACCAACATGCTAAATGAACCCAAGGACACTTAAACGCACTTCCGAAACTTATCCCCCAAGTACGTAGCACAATGCACAATCGACCGACCACTCTTGAGGTTATCACAGTGGTGCGCCTACATGGAGTGCCAAGGACCATCACATCGGATAGAGACACCAAGTTCCTCGCAAGCTTCTGGCAGACCTTATGGAAGATGTTCGATTCAAGCTTGCAATTTAGCATGATGGCGCACCCTCAAACCGACGGCCAGACAGAGGTAACCAACCATACACTCGGAAGCATGCTTAGGAGCCTTTGCCACGAGAAGCAACACCAATGGGATATGGCCATCCCCATTGTGGAGTTTGCTTATAATGGGGCTATCCATCGTTCGACCGGAGTGTCCCTTTTTTCCTTGGTGTAACTTCCATGGTCAAGCCCCCTAAGGCTAACCCCGCGGCTGTCTCGTTCGTGGATCATGTGCAAGAAGTGTTGGAAGCTGTCAAGAAGAGGTTGGCCGAGACCTATAACAAGGAGAAGGCACGAGTGGATGCACATATGAAGGTCCAGATTTTTCAACCAGGGGAAGAGGTGATGGTGTTTTTCAGGAAGGAACGTATGCCTTCAAACCTTGGTGGCAAGCTTCAGCAATGGAAGTTCGGGCCATACAAGATCCTACGGAGGGTGAATGACAATGCATATGTGGTGGACCTACCAGAAGAATTTGAGGTGTCTAAAATGTTTAACGTGGCAGATTTAACCCCCTATTATAACCCATTACCATTGCCTTCCAGGTTAGCAACTCGGGACGAGACTATTTTGAAGAAGGGGAGGATGACATAGGAACGTCTCAAGCTGGTCGTATGCATGGAGTATTTACGTGTGCATGGGGTTATCAACTCGTGCATGGCCAGCTTATCATGAGTCCAAGCGATTCGCCTGTTCGTTTTCCTGTCCCACATCGACGGAGGCAACTACCGACTCTGTATCCTACTCGTTATAAGCCGAAGACCCGTCCTTAACGAAAATCAACCCTGCCAAGTGTAATCATCCTTCGCTCCTGCAGTCAACCAAGTGTCGTGGCATTTGTCATAAGCTACTCGTGGTTGATTGTGCAAGCAAGGAAGAATTTGCTTGGCCTGCCCAAAGCTTAGTTTAAATTTTAATTCAATAATTACCTTCTGAGTTGGCATTAGTTGAGAACATTTTTCTTTCTAGCATCTGAATGATCACATCTAAATATGTGACTTTAATGATGCAATAATGGGATGTAATAAGTAGGACTCTTTTATTTCCTAAAACATTGTAACAGCCGCGGTCTTTAATGTTTGGACCGC